>JAVTVJ010001378.1:0-98752 GCA_034509425.1 Eopsaltria australis | reverse complement strand
ATATGCAAAATTAAAATCTCACCATACAGCAAAGGAAGGAAAGGAAAAAATGTGATAAAACCACATAGGTTTGTATTGCTGGCTGGAACCTGATATGAATTTTATATCTGTTCATTGCAGTTTATTGTAAGAGCTCCCCTCAAAGGCTTTTTTGTTCAAGGTTGGTTTTAATATCATACTGGTTTTGTTTTTTCCAGTGTATACAAAAATCTCAAAATGCTTTTGTTATCCCAAAGAGCTCATTAGATGCCATTCTCTAGTGTGTGTGCCATCACCTGCCTGGTGCTGGGCAGCTCCCTCACTGTGAGGTTTCTTGGTACTTTCTACACTGGTACTGAATTTTGAAAATTATTTGTCATATTTCAGTGTCCTGCATTGCTAGATTTCTTCATCATTCATACATTGTAAAATGGTGATAGATTTACCTGATTTTATGAGGTACTTTGATACCTCTGTATGAAAAATTTGATGTGAAACTTGACTTCTCTTGTTATGTAAGCAGTTTTCTGCCAGGGTTTTTTAGGCACAAGTTAAATTCAATTATTTTTAAATCACCTCTTTTACTAGCATAGAATTTTTTGCTCTTTTCCTTGTACCTGAAGGAATAAAAAGTGTTTTCAAACAGAAAATAGACCTTTATACAAATTTTCACCTACAGTACAGAGAGGGTTTAAACAAACCAGCTGAGGATGGCAGTTTTTCAAGATCCTTGGTTCTCATTCTTATTTAATCACTTAATTTGCCATTAGGATAGCACATGTTCAGAAAAGCACCTAAATGATTCATTTTTCAGTTGAATTGTAGCCTGTTGCAAAACGCTTATGCAATGAACTACAGTAGGCAGTAGAAAGATGACACAAGTGCCTTCTGCAGTCCTTCCTAGACATACACAAATTTCTCATGGTGATTTGGATCTGGTCATAGCTGGGTCTGCTGATGATCAATATATGTATGTCATAAATTAAAAGAAAAAAGACACCCTATAATCACAGAAAGTAACAGCTAATCAAGAGTTTTTGATCATTTGACACATTCTCTGAGTTCAGTCAGAACACAGCTTTGCTTATGAGTTTTGTTAAGAGAGCTGGGAGAAGCTAATCTAATTTGATTTTCTGGTGGATTTGTGGGAGGAGTAAGCAGTGAAGCTGTCAGCTGGCTTACTGCATGAAACTCAAGTATTTTTTATGGCAAGGATGAGCCTGTCTGCATGTAAGTTCTGGAATGTGCTCTGTCCACTGTTTTGGTCTGTGTGCAAGAGAGCTCTTGGTGCATTGTCATGTCTTGTTAATAGAAATAGCTGTAATGGATGCTTTACTAAATTCTCACTGGGGTTTACTCCATTTCTTTAAATGTATCCCTGATTTTTTGCCTTAGGAGTTCCATTCCAAAAACAATTTTGGGTGATAATATCACATTGGTTTGGAGTTTTTCCCTTCAATTTTAATTTCAACTGAAAGTGGGAATGTTTCTTAATAAACCTCAGTTCTTACATAACAACCCATTTCTGAGGAATGTATAACATCCAAAATTTTCGGTAGCTAAAATACTTGCATTTCAGTTCAGGTTTGCAGCTTGAGACAGGACTCTTGTTTTCCCTGAGCTGACAATGTTGTTGCTCACTGCATGAGTTTCCTAATTTATTTGACTATCACTATCAGGTCCCTGAAGCATTACAATAAATACCTAACACATCTGCTGAAGGGGCAAAGAACAACCTTAGGGCTTCTGGCTAGTCACTCCAGTGACAGGGTGAGGTCACTCTTGAAGGCAGTAACTTTTGAAGGAGACCACAGTGGGACAGAGAAACATGTTGTGTTATAAGCAGATAGTGCTTAACTACAGAAAAATTTTGTCTTTTGCTAGAAGTCATCGACTCAGAAAAATTGTTTCAGGTGCTGGGGAAGGAAAGACATTGCTTGCCATAGCAACCTTAACATCCCCTTACAGTGTTTGTGTCAGTTGTGCCATAGCTAATTTATCATGTAAAGTGTATGCTATGTATGTCTCATTTTACTGTCTGTTCATTTGTTTTGATAATCAAGATCTCGACAGATTTGTCCCACATGGTAGGATTTATAGTAAGGATTTTCTTATCACTGAATTAAGTTGATACACATAATCCTGGTGTCCTGCACAAGAACTGAATAGAAATGAAACATATTCAGACTAGATGCAAAGGTCTTGCAGAAAAAGCACTCACCTTTGTCCAATCAGTTATTCTCCTTGATTTTTCCCCTTTTTTCTTTCTTTTGCTGTGATTTGTTTCACATGTTTTCAGGAGGAATCATAGAGAAGAGAATAGACATTGACTTTGAGAAGGTTAAATATTTCCTCTTCTATTAAAAGACCTTTCTAAGATGCAAAGTTTAATTCTGTAAAAAAGAAAAGTGAGTTTTGGAAATACACTGCTTTTGCCTCCAGTGTGGGCACTCACATACGTGCTGCCTGTAGTTTGAAGTTTGATAAGTAAATTCCTTTTTCAGAGATGTTACTTCCTCCCCCGTAGTAAATGAAAGCATCTCATTCTCCTCTCTGAAGACAAGTTGAAAATGTGGGGTCTGACTTTTATGGGCAAATACAAATTTGAACAGATTTAGCCACAGGAGTTACCTACCTGGCCTGAGGCCCCTTGTCTTTCTTTTGAAATTAAATGGTTCAGTAGTACAGAAATTGGCTCTGGAGTATATGAGATTACATTTTTCCACTTTTATATGGCAACAGGCTGCTTTAGTCTGGGCAGGCAAGCTGGTAGGGGACAAAGGGAAGGTATGTGTCTGCCTGTGAGCGTCTTTAAACTCGTACAAATGTAAGTACAAGACCTGTCTTACTGAAGGAGCGGAGAAAGATTGTACAAGTGGTCTTGAACCTTTTGAGACACAGAACTCCAAACAGTGTCTCCTAAAATATCTGTCCTGCAAAGATAAAATTTTATTTTATTATTTTTAAGAAACAGCATTTAACAATTTACTGTAAGCAAAAAATACCCTTTTGCCAATACCAATAAGGGTACCAAGGGCACTTACTGAACTGTTGGACAAAGCATGCTGGACATTTTAGTAAGTCTAGATAAACCACAGGATCACAGAATGCTTTGGGTTGGAAGGAATCCTTAATGATCATGCTTTTCCTAGCACAACTACTGGAGAGAACATCAGTGGAGAATTACAAATCAAAGATCCTTGGAACAGGAGATTTTTGTTTCAGTTCTCACCACATTTCTTTGGTCTAGACTCTGCTTTATTTTTATGTACGACTGATATTGACGACCAAAATACATTACAGAGCTTGGGCATGTATTTCAAGAAGGGCATGTTTTGAAATCCAAAACTCAAAACATCTGAAAGAGCATGTTTTCACTGTGTGAAAGTTTAATTGGGAAGAAATTCATCTGAGATGAATTGCACTGGTGTTGCTACTATTTCATCAATTGATACTTACTGGTGAGGAAGGGTGCTAAGCACCTCTTCTTCAGAACACAGTGACAGTTTTTATCTGCTCCAGTCTTGGTAAAATGAATGAGACCATTGCCTCTACAATTCTGCCTTCTCACCTAAAGGTTTCTTTTAAGTGATCATGGTGTTTGTATTGTTTCATATGTTTTTTATGCTAAATACAAGTTAAGTGCCTCACTGTAATTTGCACCATTCTGTAACTGCAATGTGATTGAATTCTTTTCCTTCACTGTACCTTGTCCTTTGGCTGGTTTAGGATGCTATGTTCAAAACGAGTTTTTAGTGCCGCTATCCAGAGGGCTCAGATGATCCAGGAGTCCTGGCAAGCTGCAGTAATGCTGAAGCCAAGCACAGGAGTGGCAGCAGCTGAGCACAGGCTGGGTGGCAGTGGTGTCCCTGTGGCCACGCAGCAAGGGCTGGGTGGGCACCCACCCCTGCAAACCACTGATGAGTGACAAATCTCCCCTCTGAAGCTGACAAGATCTTCATTTTGGCTTTTTATTCCAGGAAAAAGGAGACGGGTTCAGACTAAGGATCTGAAATTTCATTCAGAGAGGAGGATTTGCTATGCTAATTTCTTTTCCAGAGGACATCAAAACACAAGGAAAAGAGGCGTCGTTAACTGCATTTCATTTGTCTCCATCCATGTAGCTCTCCAGGAGCTTTTATACTTTTTCTACATTTTTCCTTCTAACTCCTTATACCTGAGTTCAGGCCTAATATTTCTGTTTCTTGATTGGTGAGTGTTGCAGGGATCTGAAGTTTGGAAGGGCACACTGGCAAGGCTGAGCTCTGGTGTGCTGCGAGGGCTCAGGGCACTCTGACATGGGTGGGATGGCTGGCACGGGGCCAGGACCAGGCTGTGCCCAGGCAGCCTGCTGGGTCAGCATCCCACAGAAAGACTCCTGCAGCTCCCTGACAGCTGCCACAGTAACCAAACACCAGCAATTTTCAGGGAAAGACACATCTAATAACATTAGTTTTCTTCCAGGGCAGACGGTAAGGTAACTAAAGCCAGGTTGATTGGGCTTTGCTGGGAAATGTACCTAATGGTTTTCTAGAAAGCAGGTGCACTGGCAGTGATTTTAAGCTTTAGAAAGCCTAAACAGTATACAAAGTAAACCTTTGATGCTGTGGGGATTTTAAAGAAGAGGAAGCTGCATTCATTTTAGATCATTACAAAGCATTTGCTGACAACAATAGAATTAATGGTGCTTTTATGGTGGTCAGTTAGTGGCTGTCAACAAACAGAGTTGATTTTAGTTCACGTTGTTATTTTAAATTGAACTAGCCAGTCTAAACCAAACTCAGCTAATCTGACTAGCTGCCAGGCATGGGAGTAGTGTAGGCAGTTCTTCCTGCAGCATTGTGTGTTGTACTCCTACATCCATCATTCTATCAAGTTTGTGTTTGAGATTCAGCCACATTCACCACCTAATACTATCTTTACGGTGATGAAGTCGTGATTAGTTACACATAAGCATCCAAATCCCCACTGTCTGACTACTTCTTTAGAGACATAGGTCATATCTGTGTTCCAAAATTTTTTTTTACTATAGTAATGCTAACTTCTGACAGTTCTATTACAACATCTTTCTGCTTTAGTGGAAGAGAAGAGCAGCTGCTTTTATGGCCTGATTCAGTGCAGTTCTCCTTTTTAGCTTCAATACCATGAAAATTCATTCAAGGCTATGAAAACTTCCCTAATCCTGGTGTGTTTTTCTAGGGCACAGTAGACCATTTATATGGGGCAAGACAGAATTACCTATTTTATTGCTGTATCCTTCAACAGCTTTTGCAGATTGTCACTTGTATGAGCTTTGAAAGTGAACGATGGCATGTCCATATTGGTAAGTGTCTCTGTACTGGTTGTGCCATGTTCATGACAAACTGTTCTTCTCAGCATCTTCACTTTTGAAATATTCGGGTGTACCAAAACTACTCTTGTAGATTTATTAACTAATGATACTTACAATCAAAGGGATTTTTAGCAAGGGAGTTTCTCAAGTCATGAGTAATTTTTCATTTTGTACTTCTATACTGATTAGCACTATAAACCTGAAAACTTTTCATTGAGAAACCACACAAGACATGTTAATTACATTTGAGTGCTGGAGATTACCGGGGTGGCCTCAGCAGAACTTGGATGGGTGTAACAACTTTTCATAATAATTCTTTTAAAAGCTCTGTAAAGTCTTAAAAGGCTTACTGAATTAATGCCCTTGCAAAGCTGGTGTTACTTATTTTGTAAGAATGTAAAAAGAAAGAGCTTTTCTAATGACTCAGGTATCAGAAAGAACAGAGCCAAGGAGTTCCTCACCACTTTTCTTGTCCTCTGAACCAGTCCCTGTGGCTTCAGCAATTGAGTTAGTTTTGCACTGTGAGTTCAGTTTCTCATTGAGGTTTTTCATTGATATTTGCCGTTGTTTGATCTGGACCTGAACTTGGCATATCTCAGTTCCAAATGGTCTTTATTTCCCACACAGATATAAAAAAACTCAGATATAATCTTTAGCTGTTGGGAAAAATATTTTTTTTAATTTTTAAAAATTTTTTTTAAAAATTTTTAAACAGATGTAGTTTGAAAAGCTTTAAAACTGTTTAGGACAGTAATAAAATGTACTTTTCTAGATGTGTTTGAAGTTCAAAGTCATTATGTGATCGTTAATGCTGTTGGACTCCATGCTGTATTAGCAGCTAACATTAGCTAAGGAACATTCAGTTAAGTACTGAAGCATTCTAGCCTTTTGTGCAAGAGCTGGTAAACTTGGAGCTTTAGAATTGAAATAGTATAGGGATCATATTGCCAATATTAGATTTCTGAAGAGGAAAGTAATAAACACAGGCAAGCTATCAGCAGTGCGATGCATGGAGGGAAATCTCAGAGCTGTTCTATCTCTCATAGCTCCCAGGAGTTGATGAATTACAGGCTTCCTGGACAGGTAAATGACTAGTGAACAGTTACCTGTTGTAAAGTTGTCTGATACCTTTTTGAACTCTTTTCTGCTTTTTGCTTCCTTTGAGTTTCAGTAATGCGTTCCACTGTCAAATTACTTGGAAAAAAATATCCAGGCTTCCTTTTGTTGTTTTAAATTTATCATCTTATTATTTCATTGTGTAATGTGAGAAGGAATGACTTCTGTATCAGGAGAATACATATAGATTAAGATGGAAGATGCAGGGAAAGTGAACTATTGCACATCTGAATTTCTCATTTGTCCTTCGTAGCTCTTCCATTTTCCTTAAATGATTTAGAGATGGAAAGACCAGGTCTGCTAGCTGTATTAAAATACGGATATTTCTGGTGTTTGTGCAGTTTCAACAGTTCCTGCTCCATTGTTAGTCTTTTCCTCAGGCAATTCAAAGAAACTATCCACAACTTCAAATCTGTTTTCTGAGTAGATATAATTACTTCAGAGACCATAACTCTGAATATTTTAACAGTGTTCCCTAAGTGCATTATTTAATGTTTATTGACATGGGACTTCACATATAAATTTATCTATAATCAGAGTTTTTTCCCCACAACTTTGTTCATACATTTTAAGTTTGGCTATTGTGATTAATCTTTGTTTCCTTTAAATTGTTTCAAGCTTGTTTATGAGTATTTCTACTCTGGATACTCCATAGTGTTAAAACTCTCTAGTGCTGTTAAGAGGCATCAGCCTGGTTTCACATGATCATATGGTTTAAGAAAAGTGAAATTGTGTGAGGTGCCTTCCTTATAACTAACTGATGAGATACAGGAAGTCGAGAAAGTCAAGGTCCTTCTAGAAGATGTTAACAAAGTCCTGACCTGACACCAAACTTTATGTATTCCTAAGGCCTTAAAGTCCAGTATAGGCATCATTTGGTTTTCTGCAATGGTTCCCTAATTATTATGGCACCAGTTTGTGAGTGATAAGGAAGCCACTCAGAGTAAAAACCATTGGAAAAAATATCCTGGATCATACTTAGAGGAAAAAAAGAGAAAACAACGTTTCTGAGCAGTCTGAAGTTGGCTGGTAGACGTGGTAAAGGAATTGTACTTTTCCCAAAGAATGCTAGCCAGCTCAATAACATTGTATTGATAGATAAATGGGTTAAATCAGGGGGGGAATTTTCTTTTTTTCCTGTACAGAACAAAAAGAACAAGTAGAACTTGTATTGTCAGCAATTGTGGCAGAGAGGATTCCTCATATGCATGTTTTCCATTTCCCTTTAGACAGGTATTTGCATTTTGGACAAGAAATCCCATAAATCCCATAGGATCCAATAGATTCCATGTCAATTTAATCATGGATAGGAAAAGCAATCAATAGATACCAATAGACTGGACTTGTGTAATATGATGTTACGGGTGCTCTCTACCTTCCAGGAGGCATTTGTGCCCAATGGAAAATACCACTTATGGGGCCCATGTGATTTGCAGTCAGGCCTAAATAGTCTTCTGAGAAATTACAGTCCTCCTGGGAAATACAGAACTTAGGAATTCCACATCCTGCCTCTTCTCTTGCCATCTTTCATTTTACTGTTTCTTTGACCAATGCATGAAATCTTGGTAGCTGTGGTAAAGGATATGAGATTAAACAAGTGTCTTTTCTAAATTCATGTTCCAGAGAATATTGCATTTTGTCATAGATACAAATGTTTAGGTTTTATGTTCATGCATTTTTAAGTATGATCTGATGACTGCAGAAAGCATACAGCATTTTTACTTTGAGTAAGACTTTCATGTGTCTTGTAGGGAGTGTGGTGAGATTTCCCAGTTTGTTATATTTGCAAAAATCCATTCTATTGAAGCCTAAGCCCATTTCAAAGACTTTGTATTTCCATAGTTTGCATCTTCATTTAGCCTACTGGTTAATATATACATTATGTTGTTTTAGAGTTCAAGCTGGCTAGCTTATATGCAAATTCTGAGTCTTTGGGTTGTATTTACTGAAGGTTTTTAAGTTTTTCTCTGCAATCATAGGTCTGAAAGATTTCTTGTTATTCTAATACGCAAACTGAGTGATGGTTATGATCACCAGATTCCAGCAGCTGAGGCTTTATGATAAACATTAAATATCACAATGGACTAAAAGATCTACCCAGACTGAGATTAAACTTCATGAGTTCAAGCTTTTGTTCAGAACAGAGGGGATATGCAAAAGCTTTCTCCCAGCTCCATTTTTCATGATACTTTTGTTTTACAGCTATGCAGCCCTTAGACTATAAATTGCATTGCCATCTGTTCTGTGAGCCAGATTTCTGGGAATTCCTCAAAATTTATAGAGTAAACGCTGTGGGGTTGGTACCTCAGGAGGACAGTGTGAATTCAAGGGCTTGCAGAGAAAACTTGCTTCATCTGGGTTTCATCACTGAGTTTGGACCAACAGCTTCACTATCACTTAAAATAAATGTTACATTTTATTATGTGTCTTTTAGCTATGTGATAAAGAAGATACAAAGGAGTGCATGGTCTTCAATTTGAAGTGTCATGGTCTTGAATTTTTTACAGTGATAAATTTTCAGGCATGGGTGCTTATAATTAGACATTGATGTACCTCAGTGAGGTAACTCTACCAAATGTAAGTCATCTCCTAGATTCTTAAAATTAATTAGGGGACCTAAACAAGGCACATGGTTTGAAAATGTTAGCAATTGGTTTTGTAACTCTCTTAAAATTAAACTCCATCTGTTTACCTTATTGATTGCTGGTTTGACTGTAAATTATTATTTTAGTTTTTATGGTAAGATTAAATTGTAAGCAGTGATCATAGAGAACTCCACAATTAAGAAAAGCATTGAATTTTTGAAATATCTATGAATTACATATAAAATAAGAATGACTTGATTATGTTTTTGTACCTTTTTGATCCCTTTAACTACAAAAAGTTGGAGGGCAATAAAGATGAGAAAGAGGGAAAGAAAGAGTTGCTATCTTACCTATATCAAATTCAACTTGACAAAGCACATCACATATTTTTTTTAGTTAATAGTTCCACCAAGTTCTGCCTTGAATGTCATTCCATGCTGCACAAAGTTTAATATTTTGACTACATGTAAGATGCAAGTTGCATATTTAGATGGAGCTCAGGAACCTTGGAAGTACACCTTTCCTTCTCTAATAAATCTATTCAGCCCTTCAGCCTGTGCCCACTAGTGGTTGCAGAAGCAGAAGACAGAACCTTTTTACTCTGTATGAGCAGAGGGCAGGCACTTGATAAATTAATGGAGAAGCTTATGTTGTCTCCAGAGAAATAAACAAAAGAACCAGAGAAAGAACAAAATAAAATAGACACTGTGGGGGGAAACTGCTGAAAACTTAACTGTACCTTTCCGTTGCTTATTTTGTCTATTGGTTTTTGTTGTTGTTTGTTTCTTGTATATAACTGGAATTCTGTAGTATGTCCTGTTTTTCCCTGATTTTTTAAGAACTAATTTTAAGAAACTATCAAAAATATACCAGGGTAAATAATGTTTCCTTTCAAGAATGTAGTTTAGCTTTCAAACTGTGTATGTGTCAGAGGAAGAAGTTGTGTCAGTGGAAGAAGAGAACACTTTCATTGAAAGATGGCATGGTTGTCCTTGCATGACTGTTGTCTTGTTCATTGATCTGACTTTCTTAAGTTCAAAATTTACACATCTGAGAATCTTTCTGCACCTCACAATGTAGAAACCTTCAAAGATTGAGTTGATATTTCTTACATGGGTTTAAACCTCTCAGCATGAACAGCATTTCATGTGAGTGTGGAGGAGTAGAACAGAGGCTGATTCTTTCTAACAGTGATGAACCTGCCTCCATGGTTCCTCTTTGAAATCCTTGGGCTTTGGAGGAAATTCATAACCAAACCTGCCTGCTCAGGTTCTTCCAACAAATGAAAATTAATCTTACTGTTCTGTTTCAGAACAGTGCTGGAAGCTGGTATGTGAAGAGCTTGCTCTGTTAATGGTCATTATTTGATTCTTCCTGACTCCACTCATTTATTAAAGGAAATGAAATTTAATTAAGATTTAGTCTCAACCTGTTTGTAATTTACCTAGAGGTTCTAGCAAACTTTACTTCTATGCAGAGTTTGCTGCAGTGGTCCAGTTTTTCCTGTAAGGTTTCTCTGCTTGGCTCTTATCCTGTCTATTAGGTAAAATTAGGGCCCAGAAAACTGGATTATTATATCCCAAGGGGCTGAACTGATAAGCAGCACATGATTGTTGATCTGCTTGCTACCAGTGTTGCTGATGTTTGAGGTGCTGCTAGATGCAAAGCCAATTTCTTATCAATTAGTGCTTATTAGAATAATTTCCTGTTATTGATTTTAAATGTTTGACAAAACACTTTCAGGAAACTGCACCCCAAAAAAATAGTAGTTGTACATGATTTCTTAGTAAATGCAACTCTTTAGGGCCCTATGTCAGTCTTAACTAAATGGTTTCATTGGTTTCCAAGCAATTATTTCTGCTTTGGATCCCACCTGCTAGTCTCTCCAGATCAAAGATGTTTTGAAACAAGCACTAGATGTAGTTCTTCGTGAGCAAAGTTGTTGAGAAAGTAAAGATAAAACAAAAGCAACATTTGCTTTTTCTCTCCTGTTTTGTTATGGCTTGGGCTTTTTATCTGGTATAACTACCATTGGATTACATGATATACATTGCAGGAATTAATGTCAGCCTTGAATTAAGTGTGATTTCCATTGGCCTTAATATTTAACCTGTGGCCTTAGTTTAATTTTAAATGCATCTTTTCCTTTATACACACATTGAGAATTGTGGCACTATTAAAATCTAATTTACAAATTGTAAAATTGGCTATAATGACATGTTAAAATAATAGCTTTGATAGCTGGGAGTCTGAGAGGGTGCATCTGAGAAATGAGGAATTTGGCCTATAATTGCTATTAATCTGTTATACGTGCAAGAAAGAGACTTGAATGTGAGATTATTTAATAAACAGTAAAATGTTTTTCTATACGTAAAAAGCACCAGGTCAGGCACACCTGCATTTCCACATATCCTGGATCTGCATGATGAATTGTTATGGACTGATGCCTTTTATGAGAACAGTGGTATTATGGCTAAATTTGGCAGTGTCAGAGTTGGAGCTATCAGTATAGCCATCTGCGTTAATTTTCTCTCCTTCCTTCTTTAGTTGACGTTTTTAGCAACATCAGTTCAGGTTTCACAAGCACTCTCCTAAAATGCTTACAAATATTTTAAATGTATTCTGTGATCCCTGTTGCACAAGGTGGAGACCTAACACAAGACTTGACTTGTGCTTTTCCCACCTCCATTAATGAATTAGTCTCACAATTACTGTAAAAATTGAGACAAGTGTGGGTGAAATGCATACAGCTTAGTCTCCCTAACCTTAATAAACAGAGTTGGTATTGACACAAGAGAATTTTGTTTAACCACAGTACATTTGCTTCTTAATTAGTGAATATTCATCTGTCATCAGCAGCAGCTATGACACCCCTCCCCGCTAACACGTTCTGTCATAAATAATCAATGAGAGGCTATTAATATTCATGAGTGGGAATCTGTGTAGTCATGTGCACTGATGCAGAGACAGGGGGAGTGTTGCCATGAACTGAGTCGAAACTCTGTGTGTGTATACGTGAGTGTAAGATAGTTAGGGAAAGGGAAGAAGAGCCTGCTGCTACGCACTGCCCTGCCTTGTGCTTCCAGCTAACAGTGGCGTGCCTGTGTGTCGGGGCTGGAGTGACTGATGAAAAACAGTAGACAAGTCTGGAGGGTGATTCCCCATCAGTGCATTTGCCTTTCAGTGCTGGGGATATTACAGGCTTTGCTCTTGTGTTGCTTATTAGGATGGGCTGCAATCTGTGCACTTTTCAGAAGAGAGAGGAGCACTACAAACTGCTCTATGAAGTTTCACAGGTGAGTGCAGAGGATATTACCAGCATCTCCAGAGTAAAAATGTGTGTGCTTTACAGACAGTAAGTAGGGATGCTTTTGCTTTGCTTTGCCTTTTTTCTTTCCTTTGCAAAATTACTAGTGAAATTGTCTGGGGGTAGGTTGGTAATTATTAGTATTTCGGGTGCCTGTTGTTTTCTGCTTGTATGCCACTCCCCCTTCAGATGACTTCCTGTGGGATTCTTTTAACATTTTTGTGCATCTTCTGCCAAGATGTCAGTCATATAGCAGCAGTCTCGTTGAACCATATTGGTGATGTTTTAAGGGAGCCCTGGCTTGGGTAATAAGACTGATTTCAGATAAATTGCACTGCTGCCTCTGAAAGCCTTAGGTCTGTGATCTCAGGTATTTTTAAGTTAAGGAACAAAGTTTTTATGGCATGTCTGTGCTGGCTGAGAAGTATGTTAAATTTTCAGATTAATTAAGTAAAATTGAAATAATTCTGAAACATGTTGTCACCTTTGAACAGGTACTGAGTACAACCGGGTTCCGTGGGTGAGATGTGCTGCTTGTTCATTCATTGTGTGTGTGTTATTTCTGTATGCTACTAGACAAAGATCATAATCCCATTTAGGTATTTTGGTGTCTCTTTCAGCATCCTAACAGTGTAGTACATAGCAGAGTAGCAGTCTGCTGCTGCTGTGTTCCCAGCTCCCTCGGAATAAGATGAGAAAAGATGAAACAAGTACTTCCCATAATATCCCATAATTTTTGCTTGGATCCTATTAAATCAGTATTTAATTTGCAGCTTTTTGTTTGCTTTTTTCCTCTTGGCATAGCAGACTCACGCATACTAAAGTTTAGTGCCTTTCAGCATCTGTTCTCTCCCTCTCTGTAATTTGTTTTGGCTTTGACACATTGCCGTTGATAGAGGCTGAACA
Source organism: Eopsaltria australis (assembly GCA_034509425.1). NCBI lineage: Eukaryota > Metazoa > Chordata > Aves > Passeriformes > Petroicidae > Eopsaltria > Eopsaltria australis. The sequence goes on along the minus strand of JAVTVJ010001378.1, from coordinate 85,527 downwards.
CTGGCAGTTTTGGACTGCACTGCTGCTGACAGGCAGTGCAGGGGAGAAGAAACAGCTCAGAATGTTGGTGGTCTATTGGCACGGCAGCAGCTAAGTGCCCAGTGCCGACTGGTTCCCTCCAAGTTCCTCCTGACGTGATTCATTTCACAGTGGGCTAATTACAAAGTGGATTCTCTACACATGAAGCAGCCTCCTCAGTTGTGGTGTTAATGCACATTTTCATGGTAATGTGATCAGAGCCTCATTAGCCAGTTTCCAGAATGATCCTCTGCATTAATTAAATATAAAAATGACTCTTTTTATCACCATAGAGAGGAAGAAGAAGATTAACATTGTTAATTACTACTGGGGGCCATACCTCTGCATCATTTTTTACCACAGAGCCAGCAAGTGTATTCAGTCCTAAGAGAGTGTCTGTTTGCAGGTAACGTGCCCAATGACTTGCCTGGTGAAGATGGTCTCTAGGTGGAACACTTCCCTTTAGTTCAATATTTAGTCGTAATCCCATCATCATTTTTTCTTACAGCAATAGCACAGGGAAAAGCACAGCAGCAGCACATTTCCGTCTCTTCCCAGCTCTGGATTGCCAAACTGATCTGAAAGTGTAAAATGGAGTAGAGTAGGTCAGTGTCTGCATTTCTGTGAATAAGAAATGCAGGTTCTGCTGAGAAAGGAATTAGATATTTCTTAAAGGGCTGCGTGTGTGTATGGAAAAAAAGGCTGCGTATGGTTTAGAGCAAATGCATTTTCAAAATATTCCTTGCAGTAATGTTACATGCTAATAAATATGATTGAAATTATCAGCAAACCCAAAGGTGAGTTTTTAAGAGATTCAAGAGAAATTCTTCCCTCTGTTATCTTCTCTGCTATTGAGTTGGAGTGTCTGTGGATGTGAGCAACCAAGGTGCAAAATTAACTAATGCTTTCACTTTTTACTCTGGTGCTTGCCAGATAAAGTGTTATCCCTGGGAGGATCTCAGGGAGCTTCCTTGGGGAGCTGAAATGCAGTGAGCCTGGTGCTGCATCTTGTGCTGTTAGGGAAATGTCACTGATAAGGTGCAGAAGGAGAGCAGAGAAATGACTTAGTGTGCTCACTGCCAGATCCTGTGTTCATCTGTAAACTCATCCCTATCTTTGTTTCAGTGTGTACAGGTCAGAGCCCAAAGGATGCTGAGCATATTTTTAACCAGGTGCTGCAGTAAAGATCAGGTAGTGTCTCACACCATAACAGTTTCTGTGTACAATCCTGATTCACTCCTGGGAGGGGGGAGCGGCAGTAGAATATGATAAATTAAATTAAGCCAAGGCAGGCATTACTACTTGATTTGCAAATCCCTTTTTAACTCTCCAGTTCTGTAATTCCTATAGCACAGGCTTGGCTCTTTCATCTACATGATTTCTGGAGAGCTTGGGACAAGTTAGCCTGTCAGGGACATGAATTGACTGAGGATGAGCTGTGGCTCACTAGCATATGTGAATCAGATAGATTAATTTATATTCATCTAAAGAAGCAATCCTAGCCTCATCTGTCACCTTTGCCATGCTAGGTTACCTGATACTGTGGGTGGTCTGTGCACTCATATACTTAAAAATATAGTAAACAAAGGAAAGCATGTGTGCAGAGGAAAACCATGCAAATGCTTGCAGTGGGGCAGGTTTTTGCAACTGTTTTTAGTGAGGTCGGATTCAGCATCACGGAGCTTTTTGTTGCAGAGCTGCTGGAAAATGAAGACATCATTAAAATATGTATAATTCTCACTCTTCCCCCCATTCCTTTACTCCAGACTTGTCTTTTGCTGGGGTATCAGTTCAGAGACCATGGGGGCCATCTCCAAAAGCATCATTTGTTTGTGTGACAGATATGGGTTTTTTTTTATAATGGTGTTTGCACATGCAGTTTGGGATCAAAATAAAAAGTCAAATAGTGGTATTTTAAGAATGAAAGCTTTTGAGATACCACTACGCATTGGTGAAGGACCCTTGTGCTTCTGAGTGCCTCTTCACCAGTCCTCAGCATGGCTCAGGTTTATTTCTTGGCTTCACTGGGGGAAGGGATCAGGCACACTACCCCCTCAAGTCCTCTTCTCCATATGCCTACCAGTGCAGAAATGAAAGATGTCTCAATTTGAAATTTATGGCCCTACATGCTACTTCATGGAGCACTTTAATATTATTTCCTGTGTGCTGTATAAGCAGGATTGAGCTAATGAGTGTGCATCCAGGAAGTCTATGTCAAGTCACTTAGAGAGGGTGGGATCTGGTATATGCTCATGTCCATTAAGAGCAGACCTCTGCCATTCTCAGCTGATTTTCTCTTGCACTACACGGGTGAAAGAAGTAAGTGAAAGTCATTTGTTAGCAGCATGGTAAGGACTCTTCCCATTTAGCAGAAAGGATAAGAGAAATATGGCTAGGATTGAAGGGAATCAGCAGTGATCTTCAATAGCCTTGTTTGAGACTCAAGAAAATGCAGGTTTTCTTCAGAATGTTGTGGCTGTCATATAACCGTTTCTGTTTGCTTCTGTGTTTGTGCTTTCTTTTCAAAATGTGCAGTTAATAGAGAGAAAAAGAATGGAAAGCAGGAGAGAGAACTCTGCTTTTAGAGGTAAACCAAAGAATGGTGCGAACTTCAGTTTTGAGTTACATGTTAAGAAGCAGATCTAGTTCAGGTGGGCATAGAATTGAAAGAGAGAGAGGAGAAAAGCCAGAAGGGAAAACAGAGGCTATCTCAGATGGTTCACAAAGTCAGTGGTGGAGCTGGCATTAAAACTGGAAGGTTGCACATTTGTATTTTATATTTGACCTGGGATAATAGTAGAGCTTGCTCACAGCATTTTTAAATCCTCTGAAGACCGATTATGCTGTTTGCTTCTCATGTTGGTTTCCATAATTACCATAAAGCTCAAATTTTTACCAGTTTAGAGTTCTGATTTTATGTTCATATCCCTTGGGCTACTTGAAGTACTAAGTTCCAGTGGTACATCTCTTCCAACTCAGGGCTGCTCACAAGAGAGCCATCAAGCCTGCCCACTGAAAGAGCAGAGGCACTTCTGCATGTCCCAGGAGATGCTTATAGCTGGCATTGGAATATGGAAGACTGGGGACCAAGCAGTGTTCCTTAGCACTTGGACCTGCCTTCTCTGGTCTTGATGAAGTTTGTGTTTGTTCAGATTAATTGAACAAACTAGATGATGCCGTACTGATTTTCCCCTTGAACCAACTTTCAGCCACTAATATTCTCTTTGGTACTTATGCCATGTGAGGTATTTACACGTCAGCTCCTCAATGTGGTGGCTGCCATTAGCTCTCATTCTTTTCTGTAGATACCTTCCACAACTTCTGTGAACCTTTGTTTGCTGTATATCAATGCCACCTCCTAAAGCCCCTCATGAACTTCACCAACAATGGGAAAGTACTAGCTTGTTTTGCATCAGCACAAACATATTTTTGTTTCATATCTAAGCTCTCTTTTTATTAGAAATTCTGTAGCAGCACATTTTTACCTCTGGAGAATATGAAAGAGAAAAAAATCTGAATTTAATTGTCTGGAAATTAGCTGAATTATCTGAGTTTAATTAAATCAGTAGCAAAAGAAGATCTGATTTGATCTTACTGCATTTCATATATTTTTCTTTTTGCTCCTCTAAATTTTTTAAACGAACAAGTGATAACGCCCCGATTCTTATTTTTTTCTAAGCAGCTCTTCTGAATACTCACTTATCTATTTGAAAAGTTCAAAAATAGAAGTTAACAAACTTGCAGGAGTAGTGTTTCAGATTAACTGAACAGTTTTAGAGGTCTACTTTATGTAATTCCCCTCAAAGATGCACTGTCTCATATTGGTGTGTGTGATTAAAATGTAATCAAGTAAAGTTTGTCATACATTTCTAGCCATGTCCTAAAAATTTTCTTGGAATTTCTTTAAAGAATCTCTGCTGAACTGAAAAAGACCAAAAAACGAGTTCAAAAAATTGACTTCTCTTATAGATAAGAGATTATCTTTGTGCTTAGCAGGCACAGCTTTCCTGTTTCTTCAGTTTCCTTGATTATTTGCTTCGCACCAATAATTAAGCCACATGAAAGAATAGAAATTAAATCATAGAAATCATTCCATTGCCATAATGTTTCTGCAGGCTCAGGAAGAGACACCACTGTCATGACATTGCTAACAACTCGTTCTGGTAGAGGAGCTCGCTTTCCCTCGCTGGATGCTGTGCCACAGATTCAGGGAGCCTTGGCTGCCAGCAGTAATTGTCCCCAGAGCCCTGGGCCCCCCTCCCCAGCTCTGTGCTTTGAGTCTCCTCATTCCAGTTGCTTAAAAGAGAACAGACATCCTTAAGGCCACGTCTTGTCTGACTTTAAGCTCTTAATACAGAGCTCTGGGTGTGAAGGCTCCCTGAGGAGTCCTGGAGGTTTGGGATTTGAGTCTGGGAACACACAAGCTGCTTGAAATAACCAGCTCTGGCTGTCTGTTTGCATAGTGGCTGTATGGAAGGCATCCATGCATACAGCTACACACATAAGGAGGTTGTCATCTGGCTCTCTAAAAACCTAAACCTGTAAGCAGGAGTTTTTGTGACCAATCTTTCGAACATGACACCTGAATTATATGCCAAGTACCTAAGTATTAGTTTTGATCTCAAACCAATAGTCTCTGATAAAACACTTTTTTTATGGTAAAATCCAGGAAACTCTGAACTGACTTCATTTGGGCCATGCTTTTATTTTCTGTCCTTGTTTACTGTCTTGTAAAAGGCATATAGTTCCTGTGCATACCTCAAGAGGAAAGATAAAGAAAGAGTCATCCTGAGATAAGAAAGCAGACAATAGTAAGTGAGATAAGAATTCAGCAGATGGGTACAACAGAGGCAGCTATAAAAAGCCATACTGAGATTATATCTGTAATCTGCAGGGATATTCTGTGGTTCTATGATTCTATATGCAATGCCATGAAAATTTTAAATAATAACTGGTTCAAGTACTGAATAGCATGATTTTCTCTGTTATTTTTGTGTTTGTTCCTTGCATCTTGAATTTAACAATGGGGTTTAAGGATTCTTCTAATGATCAGATTTTTGTACATTTTTACAGAGCCATCTTTTCTTGAGGATTGCTTTCTGATGTGATTTGGTGTGGATATAATCCTTAGGCCAATGGCAAAATGTATCTTTGTGTGAGTTCCATGTATCAGTGATGTGATGAAGCCAATCTCACTACCTTGAGCATTCTGTCAAAAAATAAGCATATTTTAGAGGTTCAGTATTTTTATTTTGTGGCTCATTGAAGAGGAAGGGCATTAAAATGTCAGCCAAACACTCCACCATGTATGCGGGGTTAACTGACAGTAGATTGTTTCACTAGTTTTCTCTCAGGAGCTAAGAGTTTAATGGAGGCATACACAGCAGGACTTGGTGATAACTAGCACTTTGCCACCCCTAGGGATTTGTATTTTTAAAAAATACTGAAAAATTCTCGGATCTTTGGCTTTAAGACTATTCCATTTCAGATTATATTTGATCTGTTGTTTTAAATGGTATGAGGTTTTTGCAATAGTATTTGCTTTTCTGTCAACCCCGTAACTTTGAACCCACTGGCTAATTTCAATCACAAAGGCTTTTCTCATGTTTTAGTTTAATGCAAAGTATGATGATACTGTTAAGCAGATTTTTTTTTCAAGTGCAGGAAGATTTCCAACTTTGCAAATATCACCTCAAAATATCAAGACATGAAAGAATGTAAGATTTTCTATGCTGATTGTTCTCAATACATGTACTTTGTGTTTGCAGTGAAGGTAGTTACTTTTCTCTTTTTTTTGTGTAATAACCTTGTCATTTGTTTTACTTTGGTCAATAACTGTAACAAAAATGAGTCTGTTAAGAGAGGATATTAAATCAGCTACTGTTAAAAGGTTCTCTATAATATTATTATAACAAATAGTAAATCAGAAAGAGAATTTTTAAAGTACTTGTATGCCATTTCTAGGACTGGACCTAGATATGGAGCTGCAGTGTCTTTTTATAATGCACTGCAAACTCTCTTCTATAATTGTTTGTATTTTAATTTAAAATACTAATGTGGAAAACAGGATGTCTATTTGGTCATTTCTGCATAATAGGGTGATGTAAACTTCCATGACCCCCACTGACCCTCACTGTTGTGGCTTTTTATTGCTTCACTTTAAGGAAGTTAGGACATTTTACATATTCTTCTCTTAGGTGGAAAAATATTACATTCTTTCCTTCTCCAGTTTGAAGATTGGGGATTTTGGTTTCTTGTTTGTATATTTTACTGACAAAACCAAACCCTCATAGTCAGCAAAGTGAAGCAAAACAAACATTAATTTTTTTTTTAATTGTCATCTGATTTTTTACAGTAGTGGTTATTTTTCTCTAGAGGTTTTGGCCATGACATTTGACCTCTGGAACAACATAAGCACAGTGGAACAAGTAATCTTCCAAACTACCACATCACACATAGAATTCCTGTGCTTCAAGTATATTAATGTCAGAGTTGAACCTGAGAGAGTTCAGTCTGCAAAAGGTCTCCAAGTATCTTTAACTTGTCTAGATAAAACTTAGGTTTTGGGTTCTTCACTCGGCTGGAGAATTTTTTCTTTTTTGTTCCATATCTTTCAGTATTTGGTGGGGGGGAGGGTTGTTGTTTGGGGTTTTTCTCCTAGCTCCTGGAATCATAATGTTTTGTAAAAACTGCTTTTCATTAGCAGCAGTCTCACTCATGATCCGTGAGAAAAATTTGCAAATATCAATCATGTTTAATAATTCAGTTTATGAAATTTGAAAGGAATTGGGATGAACTTGAAAGATAATGTTTAGAAACAGCCTTACTCTGGGTTGATTTTCTTTTGTGTGTCTAGGGTAGGCAGCATTGCTCGAGAGGTGAGGCTGGAACCCAGCCACATGCAATCGGCAGTGGTGCATGGCCCTGAGGAGGAGGGTATGGTTTGGCTCTGGACTTTCAGGGCTTGCCCAGAGACATGAGTGCCAACAGGAGCCAGCCATGGCTGTCTCAGCACACCTCAGACTCAGGCTGTTTCTGGCCAGGATCTGTAGGCATGCCTTCAGGGACCATCCTGCTTGCAAATGTCAGTGCAGCTTCTGTGTCCATATGCATCAAAGTGGTGAAGCTCCTGGGAAAGAGCCACAAACCTCTTACATGTTCAGTTGCTCTGAAATGTCAGAAAGATCATGTTCTACAGTGCCAGAACCTGTATCCTGGGGACCAAGAGGAGCATGGGATTGAAAGAACTTAACTAAATCCTTATGAGGACTGAACAACTGAAACAATCAGAGAAAAGCATTCTTTTTGGTTACTTGTAATATAACACGGCTATTGACTGACCTATGTTATATGTTTGATTGTATTTGTAATGTGCTTTTTGCATATTATAGTGATGAATTTGCAGGGAGAGCTGCTCAGGGAACAATCATTATCCTGGTCTTTGTCTTCTTCATGGCTGGAATGTGATATCTTGGGTCATAGGAATGAAATTAAAATAAATTTTAATGGAAGAAAAGGTTGATTATTAGTTAAAGTTCAGCATTTGTAATGCATTCTCAGAAGTCAGAGTTGCTAAAAGTGGGGATGACATCTTTCATTGCAATACAGTTTTTCACTTGAATTTGTCATGTACTCTACTATTACAATTGGGAAAGACAGAGACACATAAGTTTATAAATGTGGAATAGAGTAAGTGTGTGTGGTATCTATGTTGTTTCTCACTGAGGAATATAATTCCATCAAAATAAAATGTTTCATAAAAAATTTAAATACTTCATCAAAACATGGGCATAGAGAAAAAACATAAGAAAAGAATTTCCAGAAATGCCTGGATGTTATTTATGTATCATCATCATTAAATATTTAGGTTGATTGACTTTTGAAACATATTGAGTAGTTTATGAAACAATGTGTTATTTCATGTACTATGAAATTGGGAAGCCAAAAGTGAGTCAAGTTTTCCTTTATGTAAAAGTTTTTTGCTCTTTCCAGAGTGAGGTGTACTGTTTGAGAAATCTCAGAACTTCTCTTAATGTGGAATTGCCATTCTCTCTGGATTTCCCCTTCTGAAATATCTGACTTACTGTAGGAAACTCCTGTCTATGTGCAATTGTATTTACCAGGATACACTTGCAGAGATTTGTTCGAAACCAGTCTGTATCTTGTGGGAGAGGAGGGAAGTAGCAAGAACAGCTGTAGTAGCTGTAAACAGCTTCCAATAAGGTAGTTGACAGAAAAAGAATACACCCTCACACCTGCAGTGCATGTTGTGATGCCAGAGAGGAATGTTGCCCTGTTTAAGAGAATTTGCCAAAAGCTGTCTTTCTGCTTTCTGGATATTGCCCACCATTGGATGGATGATTGGAGTATATTGAGGTATAGGGCCTACTTCATTCACCAGTGGAACTTGGACGTCCAGGTCTAATTCCTTCTCTTGTGGGTATATTTTAAGAGGTTCTGGTTTCTTTTTTCCTGTTCTTGTATAAAGTTCGATATTATTTAAAGCTTTAAAGATTGCCTGTAGAGACCCCAGCAAATGGCTAATGAAGCAACTGAATTAGCATTGCCTAATAATGATGATAGTGATCACAATAACCCTCATAAAGTGCTAGATGGAGCCACTTAGCATTTATTGCTAAAGTTATAATGCAAGTGAATCTATAGAGTAGAGTGTAGGCCTGCCTGCATTTTCAACACTTCCTCAACATACAGAAAGGGTTTGATTTGGTTTGTTGGATGACTGTTTCTTCCTTTAATGTACATTAAATATCAGGTTTTATAGGAGTTTTCCTTACAATTTCCCCAGAACTACTTCTCAGTCAGCTAATGGAACATGCTGCTTTTTAATTTATATATTTCATTGTATTGTGCACATCGGAGGCTTTTAGTGTGAAGAAATATCTAATTGTTAATTTGTTGGTATTGCTTTCTTCAGATCCTAGTGAAAATAGGGGATTTTTGGTATTTGTTCATCAGTGGTGGAGTCCTGTTGCAGTCAGTTCAACATAGATACCAAATCTCCTCACTCCTGTAACCATAATAAATTTCATATCTCAGGCGTGAATCTTACTACACCATTTAAAATCTTCTTGATTGAAGTAGTTTGAAGTTCTTAACACAGGAGGTCATTCCGATTTATCTACAAATGACCTCGTTGTCCCCACATTTATGTATTTCCCTGATTTAAAAATGTCTTTTGGTCATATTAAGTAGGAGAATGTCTTTGAAAGTCTGACCTGTAGGAAAATGATGAATAGTGACAAAGGAAGGATTTTGCCCAGTGAGAAAATACCAAATCATGTAGCTCTGTAGTTTCACTTACTAAATATTGTCCAGGCTCTATTGTTGAACCCTATGCTGCCAGTATCACTTTGTCAGGATGCTTTCTGTCCTGTGACTAGTGGCTTCAAATGTACTCATCCATCTTCTTGTCCCATTACATTTCATGTGACTGATGTTCTGCACCTATTAAAATTGATGGGAAAGAACAAAGAAGAAAAATGTGCCCTTCAACTGATTATGCCTTTGAAAGAGCAAATGAGACTCTACTGCTGTTTAGAGTAAATTGAACAGTTATTTCTGGGTTTATCTATATTACTTTATTCTAATATTAGCAGTAGATCCCTTATTTTGTTTTTTCAGTATTATATTGAGAGCAGTGATTTTACATCAATATTTTCTCCTTTAATTTTGTGACAAAAAGTGAAAATGCAAACTCTCTTAGATTTATCAACTGCCTCTGGTAATCTTGCCAGTGAGATATTACTAGCCTGCCTGAATAACCCTCTCAGGAATGGATGGAGGCATGTTCGACTAGCCAGGCCTTTCCTCTGGGGAAGAACCTTTTGCTTGTCCACAGTTCATGTATGCTGGGAGAGCACTTTCGTGGGATGTCACCAAGGTTCTGCTTGGTGATACGTGCTTCCTTACCTTATGTTAAGTTCTTCAGGGCAATAAACGGTTGACTGGAAATTCAAAAGACTTTGTAGTATTGGCTTTATGTTTATCTCCTGGTTTCACCAAGTACTAGCCCAGTGTTTCAGAGTTAGATGAGGGCCATTAGCCAGCTTGATGGAGAGGACAGATGTCATATTTACTGACAACTGAAGGCAAAATACTGAGGGAATTCAGAAGGAAAAGCTCCCAAGTGATCAGTGTGTCTGATTATTTATAGATTTATGGCAGCCTTCTCAGCATAGCAGCAAATGGCAGTTCTTTCCCATTTGTGCATAGTAATGAGATTGTCACTTCTTTTTTTTCAAATTTGAATTTTGACTATGGGCATTTTCATGCCCCCAAAATGCAACATAATGGGCCCCTTTAGGCTCCCTGATGTTCTTGTAGAGATTTCAGCAAGTGCTCTGTGCAGCTCTGTTCCTTTACCTAGTGGTACTCAGGTGTATTAAAACTTATTTCCATACGAAGTTCAAGTATGTTCTGGATTTGTATATCTCTGTGCAAGGAGTTTGGGTTTCTTAGACTTTGTCTTGATGTTAATCCATTGTCTTGGCAATTCAGGCTTAGTAGGTGTTCTGCCTGAAGTACATAAAGTATGTTTGGCTTGTGGGATGGAAAATGCTTCAGAGAGCTCTGAGTCTTGAAAGACTTACTTACACCATTACCTGTAATTATTTAAGATTCCTGATAGTCTTCAAGGCCTGTGGCTTTGTCCCACATTTATCTCAGTCTGGAGATGGTGTACTGTGAAGTGGGTAATACTTTTACATTGGGAGTGGATTTACTTGGGTTATGAAGACAGTTGTTCCCATCTAGATTCATGGGGAGGAATTTGATTAAGACTAAAATAGGCAAATAAGACTTTTAGAATCTTAGTTTAGTAATTTCTCTTTGAGGTCTCTTCTCTCTTTAGTTACTTGACCTCCAGCTGAGGGTAGATTCATGATTTTACCTTCTTACAGATAATTAACTTCTGAAATGAGTAGAAGATAAGCAAAAATACAATGGACCTGTAATCAGATTCTACATAGTACTCTAATCTTAGCAGGACTGCTCTGAACTATTCAAACACATTCTCACCCTTAGCATTAGAGGCACTTGAACAAGTAACCCCACAGGAATAAACTTCATATTGTCTCTCTTTTACTCTGTGCTAAAATAACTTATGAAAAAGGGATTGGTGGAAGAATGCATTTTATATTTTATTTAAGGCAAAAATTTGTAGCAGATAGCATACTGCACTCCTATAATGATAATGTTTTCCCATGCATGTCTTCAGTGGGATATGAAAAAGGTGGAAAGTGGAAGAGAAATTGCAGTTTACCCTTCTGGATTGTAATGGCTGCAGCAGCTGCTGGGACTATATCCCAATGAATTAATTCTGTTGCCAAACAAAACCAGTTCTTAGCACTATACAGAAAGGTGATCATACAAATAATAGTGCTGTTAATTTCAAGTATGGCTTGAGAAGCAATAGGTCTCAGCCTTGCACCTCCCCATATTTCAGGAGAATTTAGCTGGAATCTACTCTAACCCTCTGGTAACAAATTTTCACAGAAGCTGCTGTTCCCACATTTTTGGTTTTGAAAACACAGAGACTTGCTTAGCTTTTTGTTGCAGTGAGGAAAATCTGAATGCAAGAGGAGGGATGAGAAAATTGGATTTCCTTTTATTGCACAGGAACACTGAACAACACTGACAGAATATTTACTCCTGTCTCTTCCTTCTAATTTGATTCTCTGACTACCATATCAATCTTTGTTCATTGGTGAAACAAAATTAGAGTATCACAGGTGGTGTTGCATGTGCCTCTGCAACAACTAGAAGATGTGAAAGAATTAAAGATATGAGCCATTCTGTGAGATTTATTTACCAGTTCATCCACAGTGAAATCTGCCAACTGTACAAAATGTTATGAAAATGCTCCTCAAGCTATTTCAAGCAGAAGGTCTTTTATGGTTCCTATTTTTCTTCCTCTGGTGAGAGATTTGATGTGTTTGGTATAGATGTCTTCAATACTGGTAACTATTGAATTCTGATTTACTAGCTTTCTTTCTACTTCATAGCACACGTACAGTCATTTGAATAATACGAATTACACTGGCATTAATAGATATGCACAGCATTCTGGAGTAAAAAACTTTACTATCTTCAGTTAAAGTACTGTGAATATTATTGTAGAGGTAGATTGTTTTTTTTGTTTCTAGTGGGCAGTTAGGTCTTTTATCTTGCTACTAAAGAAGAAAATACAGCATTGCTTTGCCTCACCTTGCTTGATTTTTGTTCAGCTCATACAGAAGGAGGACAGGATTGCCCTGGCCTCTGCTGAGCAGGATGTGACACTGGTTGCAGAAATGACAGGGTGCTCTCTTTTTCCTTGGGGTATCAGAGGATGATCCATAAGCAAGCTAGTCTCATGGTTACCTTTTTTCAGTAGGTCTGTATTGGTCATCCCTTTCCAGATATGTAACAGTGGGCAGAGTGAAGTTAGAGATACATGATCAGTTGCTGTAAGATATTCTTCTGTTTGTCCTTTCAGCTGTCTGTATGCTTGCAAAAAACAATATGCAGAATTAAACCTTCCTATAAGGAGACTTCTGTAAGTGTAGTGGAGGTTTATATTTAGATCAGGAAAAAAGTTACACTTTTTATAGACTGAGAGTACATTGAAACCATTTGAAGAACAGAGGCAGAACTCCAGAGAATATTTTCCTAATATACTGCTGGAAGCACAAGGTACAATTTGTTTCCTCTTCTTAGAAAGAGGCCCGTGGTTTTTAATCTATTTAGCATTCATAGAATACCTCACACACTAAGATCTTTGTTAAGTGAATTATAGGCTGTGTAAATAAATTAAGAAGAAAATAATGTATCAGGGATAATTACCTGGCTAAAATTGCAGGGCAGCATTTTTGCTGGGACCTCTGAGAAGCTAAATTCATGGGAAATATTTAAAATCTCCCCAATTTATATTTCATTCACAAACAACTTCTAGAAAATACTACTTGACACAGATCAGAGCAAGATGATACTAAAAATTCAGAAATATGTTTACAGTTGCAAGTGTTACAACTTTCAGAGCTGAGAGTACATTCAAGAATATTGTCCATATGCCTCTATTGGCTGCAAAGTAATGCAGCTTGCGTTACTCCAAATGAACATTCAGGGATTGGAAACTTGCCGTTGTTTGCGAATTTAGACCTTACTTGCACCTGCCTACACAGTAGAAACTTCTGATTGTCCTTTGGAATTGTTTTAGCTCAAGAAGCATTTTTTAAAATTGTTGATACATACTGTTTCCACATTTGCAGCTAAATAGTTGCAGTAGTTTAGATAGGATGGACATAGCACAGTTGATTTTTCTTATTTTTGCAAACTGCTATTAAAAAATCCAGAGTTTTAGAGCTGTGGTTGTTTATCAAAGAATATAAATCATTTTACAGAACAGGAACTTCAATTAAATACTACATTTTATGCCTTACTGTATGTAACTGATTGATACTGGGAAACTGAGAAATCAAAGTCTTCCATCACCTATATCCAGGAACGTGGAGAAAATACTCATTAAATTAACATTAGTTTAAGAAAAATGAAACTTCTGAGCCAATTACAGTTTACTGTTTAGACTGAAACAAAAAATATGACCTTTGCTACAGAATGTGTGACTTGAGCAGGCAGTTCCATATAAAACTGAGAAGCTGCAAATGTTCTGCACTTGAGTGATGGTGTACGTGTGATCTTAGTTCTGCTTCATTAGCCCCAAGTGAATGAGTGGTAAATTTTTCCTATTTTTACATTTCTGTCAGGGGATCATAAACATAGCCCCACTAGTGCATGTTTTCAGAGCAGCAATTTCTTTTTTTCCTTTTTTTTTCCCCAGTTTTGATGAATAGTTTATATTCCACTTGAATAAATTTTTCTTCTTTTCAGATATTCAGATAGGTATTAGCAGTGGTTAATTATGCACTCAGTACCTTTTCTAATAGAACTATCTGTCATTATGGCAAGCTTTTATGTTGTATTTGAGGTATTCAGTCTTTTCAGTAAAATACTGCTTTTGCACTATGCATGGGAACGATCAATTTTATTTTCTGCTGATTTGATAATTTTCTACTGAAATTTAATCTTCTGTGCTATGGAGTTTGTGGCCAATTGAAAGATTTTTTTCCTCTGCTGAGAGTATCTAATGCTTCAGGTTTTTACCTCCCATTGCAGTAAGTACACCTTTAGGTTTTTCTGCACTATAGTACATTTACATCTCCTTTTTAGGGTAAAAAATGTGCAACTAGATTATTTTCTGTGTCATTTGCTAATTCAGCATACCTGGGTTATAAACATTTCCTTTGTCCTAGATGTTTCCCCAGTGGTGATGTTTTGTGAACAATGTGCAGTTAAGTAAGTCACTAGAGTTGGTACAGACATGATGAATATTGTAGAAGTTGATAAGTAGTTTGTTCTAGTCAGTCTTTTTTCTACAAATGCAAATGATGTTATTGGATTTGGACAGAGTAAGTTTTGTGTGCTTCTATACCTCCATATTATTGCTTTTCCTGTTTTCAGCTTTCTGTCCAGGATTTTCAAAGACCCTTATCCAGAGTCAGGTACTTGTCACAACTGAATTTCAAGCAGTTTCAGCAATTTTCTTAGTGTTCTATGGACACTTCAGTCTTAAACCCTGTTAGATGGAGCCAACCAAATTTAATTGGAAAGTGGTATCTTTGAGATACACCTGAACAATCTTTCCCAAAATGCTGTGCTAGTCCTATCGCAGCACAGCCAGTTGTAGGGATGTAGCTTGTTACATCTCCAGCTCCTGGCAGCTGACTGAAGGTGACAGCAGGCATTTGGAACTTGTTTTCTGATAATGCCTCCTAGAGAAAGAGCCTGAAAAAGAGTCTGAGCTTTGGTGGTATTCTACGTGGTGGTGAATTTTACATGATTGGAAAAAGATGAGAGGAAGAGGAAAGAAACCCTGTAAATGATAGTTACGAAAAATATATAGCAGAGCTAACACAGGCATGCCCTAAAAGCTATATTTTTTATCATTATTGTAAATTGATTCTCTGCTACATTAGAATTGCTCTCCTAATCACAATAAGATAAGATCATAAATAGGAACAAACTTAGTAATAACAACAGTTATTATCAAAGTCTAGGAGATGCATTTAGAAACTGAATGCTGATTCCTTAATATTGACTATTCATAGATTCATAGAATCATTTAGGTTGGAAAATATCTTTAAGATAATTGAATCCAACTGTAAGCCTAACACTGCCAAGTCCATCACTAAACCATGTCTCTGAATGACATAGGTACACTTCTTTTAAATACCTCCAGGGATGGTGACTCCACCACTTTCCTCAGCAGCTGATTCCAATGCCCAGTAACCTTTTCTATGAAGGCATTTTTCTAATATCCAATCTAAACCTCTGGTGCAAACTATCGCTTATTACTTGGATGAAGAGACCGACTTTACCTCACTACAAGCTCCTTTTAGGTAGTTGCAGAGAGCAAGAGGTTCCCTCTTCAGTCTGCTTTTCTCCAGTCTAAACACCCCCATCTCCCTCAATCACTCCACACAGCACTTTTGCTGCAGGCCCTTCACCAGCCTCATTGCTCTTCTCTGGAAAAACCCCAGCATCTAAATGTCCTTCTGGTAGTGTGTAGCCCAAAACTGATCACAGGATTTGGTGTGCAGCCTCTGAGTACAGGGGGACTTCCCTGGTCCTGCTGGCCATACTATAGCTGGTACAAGCCAGGATGTCATTGGCCTTCTTGGCCACCTGGGCACAGAAAATGCATAGGTAAGTTTAAAAGAAGCTAGAATAAACCTAATTTTAGTTACCATTGATGAAGACTTGTGCTCCATTAGTGCAAAACAAATTGAAGATTCAAGAAGGTGAGAGAGCTCATGAAAATTTGAGAGAAAAGATGACCAGAAGCATAAGGGATTCCAGTGAGAACAATCTGTATCAGGGTATTAAATAGCTCCCAGTTTCTTTATCGCACTGATAAATCCCTAGTATTCTGTTCCTGTTTTAGCCTTTAACTTCTACAAGTCTTTGTATACTCTTCTTTTTCAACAAGATTTAGGAACCTTGCACTTGGTTCATAAAGCATCTGTAAGTACATTAGACAAGGCGTGTAATAGTACTACTCTAGTCTATTACCCTCTTTACCCTAACCGTAGTATCAAAGCATCCATCAGTCTAATAGAGTAATCTTGCTCTGAGACAAGGAAGTGCCAGGAAAAAAAAAAGTATAGGAAAGTTTTGCTCAAAATAATGAATAGTGCCAAGAACATGAAATTAGTGCTTCTGCCTCTTCCCCTCCACATCCCTAAAATAAAAAATAACCTCTGCTGAAGACAAACAGAAAAATAGAATTGGATTTGTTTGGGAACAACTTATTATGCCTTGTGTTATAACATCTGTTCTTTGGCTAGAGAAATTGTCTTTTACACATGTTTTCATGGAAAGGTAGGTATATGTAAAAATAATTATGCTGGGATCAGCATCTTCTCAGGTTAACAATCAACTGCTGATTATCTGCTGATTCTTGCAAAACAGAAAATCTGTTCTTATGCAAACACTAATTATGGAATATCTGCAGAATCATTCCAAACTAGTTTAATTATACACAGGTTTTTATACCCTGTTTAATTGCATTTTACACTGAAGAAAGATCCAGTCCTCCCACTGGTCTGGATCTTTCTTCAGTGTAAAATGCAGTTTTACACACAGCTCTTTTTACATCTTTGCTTCAGGGGTTAAACAGACTGGATTGTCCCAGATGCTTTGCCGTTGTGGCTCAATTGTTGTGGCACAATTTTTGAGTGGTTCCCCAACCTCCGTTAATTACCATATTGGGATGAGCCTCCTGTACCACATCAAACAGATTGCATCTGTTATATCCAATAAAATTGGTATGTAGTGGTTATTGATGGGGCCTTAACAATCCCAGTTTTATTAAGGCCACTTTTACACCTAGGTTACGAGTTAACAGTGCCATTATCTTTCCCCAAAATCCCTTGGCAGTTAGTACTGCCAGCAGCAGTAGAAATTACAGAGGGATTAATCTCTGGCTCCATTCCCCAAAAGCTTCTCTCTGGAGGTACAGAATAGTATGTTGAACTGTGTTAAGCAGTGAAAGATTTAATGAAAAAAAAGCCCCAAGTGTCTGCTTGCATGAGAGTCTGTGTCTGTCCCCTTCCAAACCTGTCAATACCATTTTCCATCTGTGCAAGCCTGTTGGGCTGCTGAAATACACACAAGTGCTTGGGAGGTTTTGTTTCTGCAGTTGTTTTTAAAAGCCCAACCCTGCAGAAAGTTGGTTGGTGCAGTTGATTTCAGAGGCAAATGAGGAGCTGGGGTAAAAGAAGGAGGGAATTACCCATCTCTCTAGTCTCTTCCATTGCAAATCATTATTTCAGCTGTGGGAGAGGGTCTGGCACAGTGAGCTGAGCAGGGGGAGACAGATCCCGTGGATGAGGACAAAGAGCATCACTGGGCACAAAAGGGTGAGGGAGAGGAGAGGGGACACAGTGACTTGGCAGGTCACTGCGGTGGCACCCTGCTCTGCCTGATAAGGGTGGGTTTTACAGCGGGGAGGCTGCTGCGGACACACCTCCCTGCGCACTGCAGAGGCACTGGGCTTTGGGAAAGGAATGATAAGGAACACAATGCATAACTAACAAAGCTCATTTGATGAATGCAGTCATTTGCATTACAGAGCCAAATAGCTTTGCTCCTGGTGGCTGAGTGTCATACCCAGCTACAAATATTAACATTGTTTCAATGACATCTGAGGGTGGCAGTAGACTGTATGGGGGGAAAGGTTGTTAGGAACTTCGAAATTTTGCAGAAGAAAAGAAAGCCTAAATAATAGTGAGCTGCCCATCCTTTGCTTTTATTTTGTTAAGGGAAGTTAATGGCAAGATTGCTAAAATAGGCTTCCTGGAGTTTTAAAGAGTGTATACAAGTAAAGGAAAAACACAGAACCGACATCACGGTATATATCATGTCTTCCTATTTACATTCTGTGACTTCTTTCAATTGGCAAACAAAGGCAAGGTAATTGATGGCTTCTCTGCATAGGTAATGCCTGTAGGTGTAGCATCTACACATCAATAGACCAATCCTTGTAACATTCTTGACGATGCAGTATAAAAAGTTAGCCCAAACCAGAGACCTTCTTGTGGTTGCTTTTTGTCTTGTTTTCACTTTCACTCACACTCATAATGTTTTCCAGTGAAATATAAATGAATACACATTGTGCTATGTTTTGTTCTTCAGGCTTCATTCCCCAGGAAAAAAAAAATCATTACTTCTAATGTCAGAGAGAGAGATCATACAGGTAAAGCATGTTTCATTATTTTACCTACCACAAGCAAAGAATACAAAAATCCACGACCCACAGACAAATGCAGGCTTCACCTTCCACTGAAGCTATGATCTACCACCAGATCCCTGATCTATAGATCATCTACTTTCGCAATGGAAAAAAACACAGAACATAGAAGACTTGTAGCATATATCTGAATGTTAGTTCCATTTACAATGCATGGTTTAATCTTCAGACACAGAAGACAAGAACACCCTGAATTAATAAATAACCTTTGCCTTCTTTAGTGTCCTTTTCCCTTCCTAGCGTTTATTTCCTTGGTTGTTTTCCTTGGGCATTAAGTTTTCCGAACTCATGCATTTGGCACTTTTTATGTGTCTGTGCTTCATATATGTTTATATGCTCTGTATTTCCACTAGCTGATAATAGCTGAAGGCAGTACAAGAAATTATGTGGTAAATGTCAGAAGGTGGAAGGGTGGTAAATATTAGCAGAGCACCTGTGTAACTGTTACAAGAGGTCCTTAATTTCTTATTCTATTGGGGGTACTTTGTTGCTGGAGTAAACAAAAAATTACAAATGAAATGAAAAATTACAAATGAAAGTTGAGAAAGAGGAGAACAACATTTGAAGGGAACTATGAAGCCTTAAGAGCCTTAGGCCTAAGAATTTTGGGGGTTTCATCATTCCTAGGAAAGCTGGTGATAGCAGACAATTCCCAGCAGCATGTAAGACATGTTTGCACAGTGTGATGAAATGGCCAGAATTTGCATTAGCAAGCACCTCATCAGATTGTGGGCAACCTACAGCAATGACCAATCCTTCACAGATTTCAGGATCAATACAATAATTTTCTGATTCTGGTTGTACTCTTGTATGATCGTGTTTTGTTATTGGTGCTATAAAAGTTAATTAATCACTTTCTCCTCTTCACTTGCAGTTGCAAAATAAAGGCACAGAAGAGCAAGGGGGTTTGGGGTTTGGTCTTTGGTTGTTTTGGGTTGGATTTTTTCTGGTCATTGAGCATAAAGTTTATGGTTTGAATATGCAGTTAATACGTGTAAAACAGTATCTGAATCCGTATTAAGTCAGTTTCAAAATTTAGTGGGTATTTGAGTAGCCTGCAGAAATACCTAATGAAGGTAGTTGCTGCTGAATTTCAATACCTGGTAAAGGAAATGGGAAGCCTCTGTAAGGAAGCGGGATATGCTTCAAGCCAGTGTTTTGTAGTAATGTTATGTCTTCAGATTTCTAAAAGTACATCTTGCATATATTTTCAGTTCAATGAGTCTTCCAGTCACAGATGGGAGCACAGTAAGGAAATAATAACAAAGCAACCAGAAAAATCTGAATTATCCCAATCCTTTAAGAAACACCTTTTCTTTGACATAGTCCAGTAAATTCATTGGTATCACCTCTTTCTCACAGGCTTTCGTGAGACTCTCCTAGAGCTTAGAATACAAAGTGCATAGAAGCACTTTTTCATTGATGAAATTTGTTCAACAACTGGTTTACAGTATTTTTGCAAACAGAACCCCATTCTTACAGTTTTCCAAGGTCCTCTACTACTGGAGAGTAATCTATTGTCACTACCTTCAGTTTTCATTCTCACCTCTGTGTCCTTTAATAGTTTAGTCTACTGCCAGTGTAAAACCAAAATTGAGGCATTCTTGGTTATTAGTATATTATGAATACAGTGCACCTCCAACAGAGCTTAATCTCTCACACTGACTCCTAGTCATTTTTCAGAAGTATACAGAAAGTGAAAATGGGCCACTTGAAACATTTTAACCTGATTGGAAAAAATCTCCTCTCCTTATCCTTGCAGCTCCCTGGTTAAAATAGTGTAGACTGCTGAGCTGAATATGGAAGCACAAAGTGTTGTTCAGATGACCACCCGTCACTTTGTGCTTATTGATAGACCTCAAAGGAGAGTGCTGTGTGACTGACAGATGCAAAGCAACACATGCTTCGCTCTAAATTTGGCATTGTCAAAATAGTGAAATACTCTTGGAGCAAGCCCAATGTTGCTAAGGATATGCAGCATGGCTCAGTGTGTAAAGCTTCACAATTTATGTGAAGGGGAAAACAGGAGAGGGAGGGAGAAAAAATATGCAAGTAACTGAGAATTATAGGGTTTAACATATATTTTTGAAAATGCAGCTTTACAGAGTTTGCAAGGTTCACTCTATTACTACACAGGTTGAAGCATATAAAGGAAGATCAAATTAGAAGCAATTTGCAATGATTTACATAGAAGCTGGCAATGCAGAAAGGGGTAAGGGTGCAAAGGATACGTATGCACAGATAAGGGTGCAAAAGGGTTTAGCAGCACTTGGTCATTGAGCGCTTTACTCTTTACAAAGCAATTTGATAGGGCTAACTTCCAATTATAACAATGCCTTAACCATAGATTTGAGATAGTAACATTCATACCATAATCAAATCATATGCATACAGGTAAAATTATATGTACATCTATTTCTCTGCATATAAAGATACATAACAAAAATTTCCCTCAGGTTCAGTGAAATACATCAAATTCCTTTGCATTTCCCAACAGGCCAGGGTTGCACCTTGAGCAGCATAGAATTGTGTGTTGGGAGCAGTATTAGCCTAGACTTCATCATCAATGACAGTTTGAGTATCAGAAGCTGGAGGGTTCACGAGCTCTGAGGGGTGCTGGCCCAGTCTGCTGCAGTCCAGGAGAGCTCAAAGGGCCTCACTTAGGACTACTTGTTTCTAGGGTTGCAAGATAATTGGATCTTCAGTAAGATCATCAGTAAGTTCATCAGTAAGTTTCCATTCTCCCCATAACCCACGTTGGTAAATGCTGGGCTTTTGTCCCAAATTGCGGTAAGATGGTACTATTCCACTCGCACCACAATTCACAGTGGTGCTACTCCACTGGGACTAGGGCTCAAGTAAATGGTTTACCAAGGCTACAAAGGATAATTGCCTATCCTTTGTGTCCCAATTTGATTGGGCATCTAGTGTTTCTGATTGTTCTCACCTCAACCACGCAAGAGTTCTTGGTGTGATCAGGGAGTGCCCCACAGCTGGCACGGTCAAGGGATGCTTCACCACCCAGATGGTTTGGTCAAGGCTTATCAGGAGCTTCTGAGATGAGGTCTGAATATGATGCAAGGACAGGGGTAGGGGATGCACCACAATCCAACAATACCCTTACAAAATCAAGAAGGATGGCTGGGAGTTGCTAGTAGGCATAATAAACTCCTCTCAGGTACACACATGAGTACACACATGGATTAGGTGATCTCCTGAGGCCTGTTGTTCCATGACTTTACATCAGGAGTGTGTGTGCTGTGCTTGTGTGTATGTGTGATGATAGAGAAAAAGAAGAGGTGATCATTTTTACTTCATAGGGAAGTTGCGAAACATTCCTCCTTTCTCTGATCATTTTCTGCAATTGTATATATTCTAGAAGCAAAGGAAAAAATGAGCAATTTTTAAAAATTTTAGTGAAAGCCATATCATCTTTTGGCATTCCATAAAGCAGCATAGAAGTGTGACAATGAAAAGTGAAGTACAGCATCACTCGGAGGTAGAAAGAGATGTAAAGTAGTAAGTATATGGCTTCCTTGATGTGATTATTCGTACTCTACCTGAGCATCAATTCTGATACGGTGATCAAGCCCCAGGAAGCCCCATCCCATGACTCATAGGACACCCCATGATTTCCCATCCAGCTGCATCTAGCTGGGGCAGCAAGCTCCTCAGGCAGGGACCCCTGCCCTGCCGTGTGGGTGCAGGGTGCTGGGCTGCCCTGTTTCCTGCTTGCCCAGCAGCACCCACGCACTATCTAGGGCAGGGAGCAAAGATGTTAGCATGACATCACCTTGCAAAAGACAGATTCCTCTGTTTCCCATCTGTAACTTCTCTATGGGCACCTGGCCCCAGGTTTTCTGTGTCAGGATGATGGCCCTGCTCACTGAATCATGAGCAGTGTGTTGTTGAAGAGTCAATTTTGCAGAAAAGAAGGGTCTTGGTTAATAATTTTGCAGTTGTCATAGTCCGTTGTGATCTGCATTACCTTGGGGATAGAATCCATTAAAAAGGTTATATATTTAAGTAGGAATTTTCTCCCTCCTGGTGGACCTTAGCTATGAAGTTCCTGTGACCACTCTGCAGCTGTAAAATTCTATTAATTTTATGTAGCAGCTGACTTAGACTTCCCTTTAAACAAATGGGTCTTCTATTTGCAAAATATTTTGTACATGGTAGTTTTGACCCCGCCTTAGGTATCATTTATGCCTTTGCACAAGTGAATGTGTTAATGCTGTGGTTTGGAGTGAAGACAATGGTCTAATTGCTTCTCTTATTAGCCCACTGGAAATAATGGAAGACTATAGCATTGAATTGTCATTCAGCTACCATAGCCTTGTGTGTACATGGAGCATGGCATAGCAGAGTTAATTCATTTATTAACTCCTTAACAACGTATATTTAATCAGTTTTCTGGTGCTTCAGACCTTGCAATCAATAAGTGCCTTTTACTTTCTTGGCCTTAATTAGTGTATATTTGTCGAGATTGGCTAATTTGTAAGCTGCAAATGGTACATAGTAGTGAATTCTTCACATCATTAAATGAGACGGTTGTGAATTTTTGTCAGGATATCCTTGTAAGATAAAACAAAATGGAACTCACTACTTGACATTAATCCAGTAGGTTTGGTTTTTTTCCACTAAACAAGTGAGGGAATTATTAAGACTAAAACTGGCAAGGGACAAATAGCATTCATAGGTATCAACTCAGTTTTGTTTCCCCGTGTTTATAATTAAAAACCTGCTGTATTGGTGCAGTCATCTATTCATACGGAATGCTCTGCACAGGTGTAGGGTTTCTTAGAGTTGTGCCCATGTTTGCATCAGAAACTGAGTCCACTGAGGTCAGAAAACTGCTTCCTTGTATGGATTAGGCAAGAGCATTTGATAAAACCACACGTGAGCAGACGGATCTCGTACCAAGATCTAATTATACAATTTTAGTCAAATCTGAAACAGATGCCCTTCTGCTTACCTATTGTTGAAGCCATTTGGTACCATTCTAATATTACACTGACACCAGGCAGGAAGGCCCCTTTTATTCCCTGCTGAATCACATGCCTTGGGTGCTAATGTAATAACTTCACAGTCCCAGAAACCAAAGGCGTGTTTGCAGGACACACGTGTGCAAATCTCCCTACAAGGTGAGCTTGCTGCCGTGGGGAAGAAGATATATTTATTTATGTCAGTGGTATATGAGAGGGGAATTGACAAGCAGGAGCACCTTAATGGCTTCAAACTACCTGTTAATGATCATGGCGCTGGTGCCTGCCTGGCAGCCTCAATCTCCAATTAAGCATCTGCCCAAGCTGGAAGCAGGGCTCTTAATTGGAAAGAAACAGATTCAAAGCAGGTTGCATTTTCTGCCAAGACAGATTTATCAGTGAGGCCATGCCTTAATCCATTGTATCTCCTTTCCCACCCCCACCTGGCTTTTCTCTTGATGTTCTCTACTGCTGCAGGCACAGCCCTAGAGCAGGACAGGTAGCATGGACAGATGCTCAGCACCTTGGGGAGGTTTGGTTCTCCCCTAACCTTTTGCTGACCTGGGGCCCATGATGGATGCTGTCCTAATTGCAGACCCTCGACAGCACACATACATCCATTAAGATATATTGCCTAGTACACATTCAGGAGATCTGTTTGCAGCTATCTTTTACATAGAACTGATTGTTTAATTGCAGATTAAAGATTAATGCAAGTATAATGATTCCATGAGGACACTTCAGACAAAAGCATCCTGCATCAGGCAGCCTGCATCCATTTTTCAATTTGGCCATAAATTTGGCTGGGAATTAAATAGTAAGTAGCCGTGATTGCAACACTGGTCTCTGAAGGCACTCACGGGAATGAAAATAAATGAACAGGCTCTCACACAAAGCATGTTTCATTATGGTCATTAGTGGACAGATCCTCAGTGGGGACTGAAGGTAAAATTGTCGACAAGAAATGCTGGCACATGTCTGATGAAATTGAAATAGTGAGGAAGCGAGTACGAAAACGTTCAGATCACAGAGCCTACAGATGACAAACTTATTTTCCCTGTTCTGTGGGCATAAGCTGCAGGAGGTGCAGATTTTGGGAGACCCTGGTATGCATTTCAGCATAGCTGTGTCTTCTTTTACAGAGTTTGAACGTACTGGGGGAAGTGTTTGCAATGTTGTGAATGCATAATTGCATACGTCGTTTATGTACCAAGAGTTACTACAATTCATGACCCTGCTGATTTTTATGAATTGTTAATATTTTGCTTTCTCTTATGTTTTTCAGGTAAGGCCACTTTTTTCCCCTTAAAATGCCCAGCTGGCTGGTAAGTTGTTTATTTCTCTAAATTTCTCTTCACTTGTGTTACATGCTGTGAACAGATTCATGGACTATTGAGGTTGGAGGGGATGGCTGGAGGCCACCAGCTACAGCTCCCTCCCACAGCAGAGACGGTTTTGTGCAGGTTGCTCAGGGCTTTCTGCAAGGATTGAATCTGAACAGCCTCCCTGTGGAACCTGTCCCAGTGTTCCACTATCCTTATGGCAAAGCTTCTTACCTGATGTCTGACTGGGATTTCACTTGGTTTGACTCGTGCCCACTGAGGACAGCCTGGCTCTGTCCTCTCTGTACTGTTGGTGGCACCAGTAAAGTAGCCCTCAGTCTTCTCACGGCACTGGAACCTGACTTGAGAGATTGGACTGACTTTTGGGCTTCTGGAGGTAGAACATAGCTCTGAAGTTACGAATTATTTCAGCTCAGTTTGGTTAAAACAGCTTTGGGAGGGCTCCCTGATGTCATGCATAGCTTTTATAAATCTTAGCAGAAGCCACTAATTTTATGTGATAGAACTTCATATTCCTTTTGTGTAAATAGCATTTTCAGGATAATTTATGCTATTTTGAGGCTAACTAGCTATCCTAAAGTTAAAATCATTCTGCTTCTGAAAAAGAGATATATTGCAAGAAAGTATTTACTTATTTTCCCAAGTAAATGAAGGAATCCACATGGGGTTTATTGAAATGTAACAAAGGGAATCCACTTGGGGATTACTGATGTGTGTTTGACTCAGTTTGACAGAGTTTCATGTAATTAAAATCAAAGTGCTGACATCTTCAAAGATGTTCATTATTTGGGATTTTGTTTGTTTTCCATTAGCTGAAAAGTCAGAAGCAATTTTTTGAAAATGAGGTCCAGTTTCCTCCAGTGTTTAGAAGATTTTTCACCTTTTGTGGCATCCTTGAAGTTGCACATAATTCCGTAAATCATTAAAGGGACACTATTTATAGTCTTAAAAAAAGATGATTTAACATCAATAGTAAGTTACAGAATGAGATGATGACATAAATGGTATGCTGATATAACAAATTCCACAGTCTCATTTTCAATCTGTGTTCCTCCTTTTAGTTTATTTGTTGTTTGTTTTTGTTTGTTTATTTTGCTTATATACTGATACACAAACTCTTCTGGGCACAGACTGTTGGTTATGCATTCACACAAAGAGTGTACCTCAGTTTCCTGATAAACCCTCCACATTGTATAGCTGTTCACATGTTAACAGACATTGATAATATTAATCTGTGCTTCCTTATGAACATGTCCCTCCCTATATGTGTACGAGAAAGCAAATATTTTTGGGCAGTAGTGTCTGAGTGGCAGTACAAGCATTTTCAGTTTTTCTCCATTCCTGAGAATAGGGTAAAACCCAAAGTGTTTGTAGCAACCCACTATTATCTGACTGTCTATAGGATCAAGAGGAAAGCATGCTTCATGCTCCTTTAACCTATTTCAGTTTCTGAAAGGGACCTCCTTAGCAAACCCCTGCCAGTCTGCTCAGCCACATGCCTTGCTGTCAGACCTCCTACTCATCCTGCTCTTACCTGCCTGCAGCATGCTCCACTGTACAAATCCTCCCCTTTTAAGAGCCAAAAGGCTCACTTAGCTTAAGCTATATCTATTTAATCATCCCATACAGATGAACTTGGATAGAGAAGTGATGATCATGACTAGGGTAAGACAAGATAAACATTACTGCTCAGTGTTTCATCAAAATCATTCAAAGATCAGGCAAGGAAGACTTCTATCACCAAGAGAGTATGTCTGCCACAGTGCTTGGGGAGGCTTCTTTTATGGCTTTACTTGTCCTGGTGAAGGCTTGAAGTCTTCTTTTATTTTGATATTCCCTGCAGCCTTGGTGTGCATTTTTTATTGTCACTGACAGTCACAATATTGACAGCTCCAGCTCTGAGTCTGACTCTTGCATGAGCAATTGCAGAATAAGTAGTGGAAGTCACACTTGCCTAAATATTTGCTTGGATTACAATATACATATATATTCAGAGTTTTAAAATGCTTCAAAGTTTGGGATGAATTATGTTACTTCTGTAAGGACACAGCCCTGAAGTGTCTAGGAAGACTGTGAAATTAGGGCCATTTCTGTGCCAGAGGTGTGTAAATACTGTTGTCCTACTACAGTTCTTCTGTAACTGTAGAAGCATCTGTAGCAATGTGGGTGGTGATAAGGACTCCATCTCTGTAGTGAGACCCACACTGGCATTTATTTGTAGACTCAGAGGTATGAAGAATAAAGAGAAAGGTGTCTTCCATTGAAGAGATTGCTGTGTGAGTTGAAAGAACATGAAGCTTGCTGAGCCTGAATTTGGAGAAAACAAAATAAACAGTAAAATGCAATTGGAAATACTTGAGTTTCTAAGCAACCAACATCATGACCTAGTGAAATATGAGATTTGTGACTTCTGCTAGTTTTGATTAGTGCTGGTTTCGCAGGGCAAAATCTGATGTGGTTTGGGAGGAAATAAGAATGACTGGTCCTTGCAAGTTCATGTCAATTTTTTTGTCAAGTATTCACCAACTCAGTTCCAGTCAGCAACATTAGAGACTTATCTTTATAACTGGAAATTAGAAAGCCAGCTACTTCACCTGGAGTATTGGCCTTTTTCTTTTATATTCTACACATTCCTTTTTCTATAGCTAATGGCTCTGGTAAAATTTTAGGGATCACCCAGATCTACCCCAACTATGGTGGCTTATTCAGTGAGTAAAATTCAACTTACCCTTTAGCAGAGCAAAGTAAAGAAGCAGGCAGAGAAAACTGATACATGAAGCAATGCCCTATGGCATGAGCAATGGGGCCTAGATCAATAGGATCTTGAGTATTCTTTTAATTTCACATTTTCTATATCTTTTAAGCATTGGGAGCCTTGAATCAGAATCTAAGTGTTTTCCTTCTGGGGAGGGAAAAAAGGGTGTGTTTGCTAATTAACTACAATGAAGTACAGAAATTCCTTGTGAAATCAGAAGCATATTAATGCTGAAATACAGGTCAGCAAAGCTAATTTCTTAGGTACTGTGACTTACCTTACCTGATCAATAAAATTTATTTCTTTTTATTATTCAGTTGCCTTTGCTGAATTAGGGCACTGTGATTTGAATTGCTAGATAATGTAACTGCATTTTTCAAGGATTCTGAGTTTGTTAAAATTGCTGGAAGAAAATACTTTTAAAAGAACAAAAAAAGCGATTTGTTACCATATTTGCCAATTATTTATGATGAGTTTTTTTCAGAGGCATAAGTGTTGTAAGGTAAACTCATTAGAAATGTCTGTTTTTTCAGCTGAGATAATAAAGCCTGAGGAAGTGTTCTTTTTACTTAAAAAGACCACCAGCTTTTTCAATATTGACTTTGGGCTTTTTAGAGGGTAGCTTTACTATAAATAGGTTAGTGCCATGCTTCTGGTAGTGAATTCAGAAGGAGTAAGAGAGAAAGAAGATTATTCACCCTAGGCATGTTTTATTTATCTACATGATTTATTATAAGGTTTTAACAATTCAGAGTTGTTAGTAATCTGTTTGTAATTGATCAATAATTCAAGTAGCATAGGGCACAGGCTCTTCCAGTAAATGTCCATGGCTTTAAAGCAGTCACCTTGTATAGATGTGCAAATACAATTCTGATAAGGGATGTTTGCATGGAGGTGCTGGTACTTCATGTATAGTGAAGCTGCACTTGGCGATAACTCTGGTGATGCATATACAGGGCGAGTTGTTAGCACTGTGAGCAGGCACAGGAAGGCATCTATCTTGTTTCATAGAGAATGCAAGAGTCATTGAACTAGTTTCAGGAATATCAGCCTCTCTTCCATCCTGTTATGTCTCCAGGAAGCTGGTTGGAATATCCAGGGTGAGCTTTCTGTAATTGTTACAGTATTTCTTTTGTGCTGAGCCAAGAGCAAGATTTTATAGAGAGACCCATCAATCATAGTCCAGCATTGCTTCAAGATAATTTACTTAGAGTGGATTATTAAAGAAAGATTAAGGATGTGTTAAAATAGTTTATTTGATATTAATAGCACACCTGAAATATATGTGGTCATTCCAAGGTTCTCCCATAGTTCATTTATATGAAACAAATGAATTCTCTGTAGTACATCCATTACGATCAAACATCTGGAGATACAGAGGTCAGAGAGGGAGTTTTTGGACAAGAGAGATGGTATGTTAGCTTGGGAGAAGGGGATGGAGTTAGGACAAAAAGGTTCATAAAAGGAAGTATGAAAAAGGTGTGCAACGGAAACATCTGCAGTTTTTCTGATTCTTGGAGTCAGTACACGGAAGAGAAAATCTTCATTATGAGAATACTGAGGAGAGAAATTGTAATTTTTCAGCAGGAGACAAAACATTAGCAGTCCTGCTCTGGATTTGCTGAGTAGGAGGGATTAAGAACAGTGTAACCCAACAAGGTATTTGCTTTGCTGTTGATCCCAAACAGGATGTTCTCTCAGCAGCAGCCTTCACAGTCTGCGGGATCCAAAAATACTCCCTTTTCCATTGGTGGCATCAAGAAGTAGTTGATGAGTGAGTAGCCTTTGAGTGATATGAGTAGCTAGATTAGCTGTCCTAGAACACACTGCCAGGATATCAGTGTGTAAACATTTAAATGGGATTGTTTTCACTATCTAGAAACTGCTTTCTGTGATTTTTCTCCCACATACATTTCTCCTTTACTGCTCTAAATCAGCTCCTCAGGGCACAGGAAGGAGGACATGACTCCAGTCGGGAATCAGTGCTGCCCAAGGGCTGCTTAGAGTGAATTCCCTCTTCATACACGTTTCCTCTGACCTCTGAGTCCACTTAATTCCTGTTGTGGTGCATGTGATCTGAGAGAGAGAGTCATAGGAAGCTGGTTACTGGCTCTAGGAATGCCTTTGTGAAACTTCTGGCAGTTTTTAATTTATCGTGTGCTGTGGGTAATCAAAACAGAAATTGCTCAGATGCTGAAAGATTGGTAGGTACCAATTTAATTTGTGACAGGAAATACTTCTAGCTCTGATCTGGTGTTTGCAATGTGTGAGGAAGAGAAATCTGTTCTTGTGGGGTCTTTTATTCATTCTGTTTTCAAGAGCTGGAACAATCTGTCTCTGTGCTTATTTAATTAATGTGATGTCAACAGCAATAATGTGCTAAATAATATAGAATGAGTTGTAAACAAAGCAGGATTTGAATCTTCCAAATCAACCAAAAGTAATTGGCCAACCTCAGGGGATTTTGTAGCACTGAACCTTATTCTAGAGCTTTGTTTCCTTTTCTATGAAGAGTGAATTAGTTTCCGTTTTGAAGCATCCTTAAATAATACCAGTTTTGTTGTCTCACTTTGAAAAATAGCTCACACTCATTCTCCAAAAAGAAAAGGGGAACGAAAAACAAAAGCAAAACCCCCTGTGGCTGAGGCATAGAGCCAGATCCTGAGTTCAATATCTGTCTGAAGCAAGACTGGAAGTGGTCCTATGTGAACAATGACAGCATTTAAATTAAGCCATTAAAACACTGAAAGGTGATCTTAATTAGCAAACATTTGCATTTAGTTAGCAAAATATAAGTGGAAGTAACACTACCTGAATGAAAACTTCTGGTGGGTTGCTAGTTAAGCTATTTTTATTTAATTATACACTTGCTGGATTTTTTAACTGTGTATTTTCCTCTCCATGGAGGCTGATGCCCATTTGCTCACTAGATGAAATAGTAACTCATTGAGGTTAGAAATGTCTAGAGATGAGTGATGCTTGAATAAGATTCATCTTCCCTATTTCAACCATCTGTCTGGACTTGGGAAAAACAGGGTAAGAAACAAGCACCATAAGAGAGCAGCTAAGCTCTTCCTTAGCAGAGCGTAAATAGATCAGATTCACTGGCTTTAAGCTGCTCTCTTCCCCATGGCCTTCAAAGGAAGCCTGCAGCCACTTGGACATACAGCTTCAGATATCTAAAAGACAGGTGAGATGGATGCTGTCTTGTGGTTTCATGGTAGTATAAGCCTGTAGTGGAATAAACCTGCCAGTCCTTCAGGCAGGAGGAACACAGTGACCTGAAGGAACCTTCTTTGCCTCCATGCCTTTCTTATGCTTATTTATTTGACCTAAACCCTGCTATTGCCTTAATAATGAGCAGTGAGACCTGTGCTCATGTTGAATTTTTCCTCTGCTTTTGTGCCTGCATGGGCACATTTAGCCTCTGTTTATGCTGCCATGTTTCTGTTTTACTGCTCTGAAGCAACTGAATACAAGAAATAAGGGAGATGGGAAAGTTTCTGTTTAACTTTACATTAATCTGGGGGTTCATCCATTCTGACTGTCATTGGAGAAAAAAAATTATCTTGCCTTCTAGAACTCTTGAAACCTTCAGAGAAAGAAAGAAGACACCTTTTGTTGTTTTTTCCCTTTTACTGTGAAATTTTTTTCCTTTCTCTGTCAATCTGTAAGATTAGTCCAAAAGGTACAAAGGAAATATGAAAGCCCCCTGTGAGTCAGGCCTTTTTGTGGGGTTTTTTTCAGATTTGTACTGTACCACAGGCTTGCAAAAGAGTGCAGAAACCCTAACACCTCACTGTCTTAGGTAACAGTGGAGACAACAAAAAGACTTTTTTTCCTTTAGAGAGTTTACAATACATAGAACAGATGTATGACATGCGGTTCCTTTGTGAAAGTACTGAGAATATTAAAATACTCCCATTATCAGTGCTTAGCCCCAAGCTTCCTTTAATGATCCTACCACATCTTGTAAGAACTAGAACTAAATTGAGTATGTGACTTCAGAAGGAAGCTACATGGTGACAATTAATGGTTCTTGTCAAAGTCCTGCACAATCAGTATCCATGAATTATGACATCTAACTACTAGCCCTTTTAATCTTGACTAAAGGTTTTCGTGTTCCTTATTAAAGTATCAATCTGTGGCTCTGATGTGTTCCCTCAAAAGAAAAAACAAACAACTAATCAAGTAGTGTTCTTTGTGGTTTAATTCAAAGGCTGCTGTTGTACATATATTGCATTTATATGCTAATATCAGTTCATCAGACATTTAGGCATGTATTCTTTTCATCTATATTTTGTGTCCTCATTATTATGTCAGTCCGCTGTTGAACTTTCCCCCATTCTCCATTCAGGGAAAGTGGCTAATATAGTCAGCTAAGCAGATGAAAGAGTTACAGAGACAGGAGTTGGATCCTGCTGTTCTTGTTTTACTCACCAATAAAAGTCGTGCAATTTAAAAAAAAATTAAATAACTCTTAACAAAGATGTGAACAGCAAAAAAAAAAAAGACCTTATAAGTGGTCTGTAACAAGAATGAACAAGCTTTGCCTTTCTCTACAGGGTTTCTTTTTTAATGTACTGTATCTGATCCTGGTGCCTTATCTAATTTAGAGAATAACTATAGATGTGCTTTAAAGTTGTGAGAGTTAAAAGCTGAAACACAATTATTCCTGGATTTGGTTTGAAGAAGAAAACCTAAAAGTTTGCTTCCCATTGCTCTCCATTACCCTGCCTATGTACCAGCCAGGACCTAGCCACCAGGGCAGGTGGCTGGAAGGAGATCTTTTTGTAATGTGGTATGCCCTGCATTTTAAGTATTACTTTGTCTTGATCAAATCCCAGTCATGGCAGGTTTGAAGGTTGGGATACTTAGCCTGGATTTTCAAGTGTGAGTTATTGTAAAACTGATGCAGCAATCCCTTGTCTTTTTTTTTTTGACTAAAAAACGGGCTTACTGTGGTCCTGAGGGACAGATAAAATTGACTTCAAACCTTTTCCCTGGTGCAAGACTGTCATGAAGTTGTAACAGGTACTCTGGTTATTTTCATCTCTTTCTTTTCTGTTTCTCTTCCCGCTAATCCTTCTCCAGCAACATGATGGTACTTCTAGCCTTGATTCACATTACTGGATCTACTGATGATTAATTCGGGATTATTTCAAGGCCTGACTCCGCAGTTCATTATTTTTAAAACGTTTTTTTAAGAACAACAGAAGACTGATTATGCTCAGTAATCTCAATAATGACCTTCTGTCTTTGGCAGAGGACATCTAACTATGGGACACAAGCTTCCATGAGCAAGACTTCTGCATAATAACTGGTGCTAAAAAGCTAATGCTTCCTGGGCAGAAAACATGTAAAAGGTTTGATTTTCAGACATATCCTAAAAAGATTCAAATTTCTCTTAAATTCACGAAATTCGGTTTAGCACTAAATCCAAAGAACGTTCCTGATGTGTTTGCTTCTCCAGTTTATCTGAGTAGATACATTCCTAAAATAAGACAGGAAATTTCTCAAAATCAGGCATTCACATGTGATTTACAGTCTTTGTCATATACCAGTGGAAAAAACGCATTGATACATCAGAATGGAAAAGATGAATAATTTCTTAAAAAGTAGGATATGGAAGCTCTTCTGCATAGATAAGTGAAGATTAAAGCATTTCACCCTTCAATTCCTAATCTAATTTTAGCATCTTAATTAGAGGATTAATTATCTCTGTATACTTTGTTCAAGTTTTGCAGTTATTTTCTCTATTCTTAATTGGTGATGTGGTTTGATATTACCTTGTGCCAATGTAGTCAATATTATTTTAGAATTTGTTGAATCCGGTTTTAATTGATATTGTCCTATAATAGCAACAGATTTTTTTCTCATTTCTTTTACACAGAAACTTCACTTTTAGTCTTAGAGAAACAGTATCTAATTTTTGTTCCATTTTAATGATGGATGTAATCTCCATCAAGCAATAAAAAAACATC
Organism: Eopsaltria australis; assembly: GCA_034509425.1. NCBI lineage: Eukaryota > Metazoa > Chordata > Aves > Passeriformes > Petroicidae > Eopsaltria > Eopsaltria australis. Next base: position 52,075 of record JAVTVJ010001378.1, on the reverse strand, counting down.
TACTACGATAACTGCAAATGTAATAAAATCTGTTGTATAACTAGACTTGGAAAACAGGAAGCTCTGCATGGGAGACAGACAAATGTCAGTCATGTCCCAAATCATGAACTTGATAGAGACATTTGAACATATTACATTATTATCTCATGATCTACATCTGACTAAGGCAGCCCTTTACTGTTCCAACCTGCTGATTCCTTGTTCTTCTCTCTGGGTTCCTACTCCTTGCTTACACCACCTCTTGCTCTACATGTGCTAACTACACTTTTATTAGCCTTCATATAATTAATACAGCTGTGTTTAAATCAGAGCAACTGCTCTGGTCCTCATTTCATTTAAAGTTGCTGTGCCTGTTTTGGATTAGGAGAAAGGCTTTCCTGGCTAAATTCCATGTATATTCCCTCTCTTGGGCTGACATTCAGTGATGCAGTAAATGCTGCTCTAAGGCTCATAAATACAAGAGAGCAAATTCTCTGGGTGCATCTCACATACCATTGACTGTGTTAAAATTCATCTTTCAGTTTTGTGGAAAAAATGTTGATTGGCTAATTTCCCAACAGCAGGCTTATGCTTAATACCAAATCAGATATCATCTGTCTGCACCATCCTAAATTTATGCTGGTTCAACTTTTGTCTACTCTCCCACAATGTCATGTAATTGGCACTGTACCATAAACTTGCTATCATGCACGCTGGCAATACTTCAGAAATGTGATTATAATGCAGAGTGATACAACTGTACATATATTTAGGATCAGCAAATTGTGGAACTGCTGCATGACCTTTTCTTGTATGAGCTATATTATCACGTTCTATGTACTTTACTCTGATGTCTTTAGATAATAGTAGCAATAACACCATGACTAGCACTGTGGTGTGTGTCACTGAAACAGAAGAATGCTCTGTTATTAGATCATTTACTGAAAACAATAGAGATGAGGTCAAGTACAACTTACTTTCTTACCAGTAAAAATGAGACATACTGCATATTCTGACATACTGTGTATAAATGTTTTGCTTTGATTATTTTTCCTAATGTTCAGTTGCTCTGGTATCTTCTTAAAGAGATCCTGAAGGTATGTATCAGCACAAGGACCTATAAAGCAGCGTTTTGATTGGTTTTGGTCATCAATCAGATTACCATTTTTACTGCCTTGATGCACTTGTATTTTTACTAAGACTTAGGTGCAGAATTTACTCAGAGCAGAATAGATGGATGATTTCTGCTGCAATAATGCCTATGAAAGCAAGAGCAATCCAATCTTTTTAATGGTTCCATTTATTAAGCACTCCTCTTTCCAGTCTCCTTCCCATGAAATATGCAGAGGAAAACAATTGTGTAAAGGAACAGAAGGCAAAGCTCAAGGACATACATAGCAAGTGTTACAGATACGAAGATTTCTATCATTTCAGGATGTGCTGTATGAAATGTTATTGGTACCATGTGTAGGTGAACGTGCCACCTCATCTGTCTTTATTGTTCTCCTTAAATGGACAGTTGTTGATCAATACAGCTAATTTTGACTACTTTAAAATGTCATCCTTGTCTTCTGATCAGTTCTAAGGTGTTGTGCCTTGGCATAAGTATCTTGCTCTGGAAGATTCACTTGTGGAAATTAAGGCTTTCATACCTCAAATTCTGTGGTTATGATTTGATTAATTCTTCTTCAACATCTGTCTTTTCTACAAAGACGTTTCTGGTCTTTACAGTTTATAGAACAAACTGCCGAACATATCCTTGGCGTGCCATCTAAAAAGAGGGTTGGATGGAAAATAGTAGGAAAGCCTGTCATCAAGATGGAGCCCAAATACAAATTATTGACTTGTGCTTTTCTCTGCACGTTCGTGCTGCAGACATATGTATTTATGTCTTTATTCCTAAGATATTGATGCCTTTTTCCTGGTCTTAGGAAATAAAAGCTCAGACACAGTTAGAGGGTTGGGGGTCGTTTACCTCAGTATTTTAATAGGATCCCATTCCATGCATTGCTTCTCCCAGGTGACACGTGTCATAATGTCCTCCCACCCCCCAGTCGAGTATACAATTAAAGACCTTACACATTAGCATATCTAACAAGAGGGCCCAATAAGGGGCTGAGGTGGGCTAACTTCTAGTTCACAGAATCTGTCCTGTTAGGGGACTTTGAGTGCTTATGTCAGTAGAATGTTTTGTCTCCTAACTCTACAGTTTCTGGGGTGTTTAATCTCCTGGCCTACCAGACACCAAGAAACCAGGCTAAAGTATCACACTCATAGCATCACAAGTATGAATGCTAGTGATTGTGGATATAGGGAACTGTGTAAAAGGTATTTAGAAAAAAAGCAAAAAATCCTTCAGGCATCAATAGCTGTTACCATATAAATGGACAATGTCTTGAAAATACTGTTGATATGTTGGGCAATGGAGAGTATCCCAAATGAAGTGCAACTAGTGAGATCCAACAGAATGAAGAAACATGTGGCTGAGTACTGAGAATGGCTTGCTATTAGGAAATGCTGGTTACAAAGTAAATATGCAGAGTAAGCCCCTTTGTGATTAGTTTGAAGAATCCTGTTCCAGAGAAATTTTTGCATGGGCAAGAACAAAACTAATGAACTAGCTGATTATGACTAGGCCCAAGTGTAAATCTTGGAAGGCAACAAGAGCATTTTTACTTAAATGTGTTTCACACATTTACTGAAAAGTCATTTAAATGCTGTACCTTTGCAATAGGTACTTCAGACAAAGTACATTTGAGATGTAAACACTTTAGACAAAGTACTGCTGAGGTGTAAATATGACTTAAGACAGGTGTTTCAACTGTTTGACTGCAGCACCAAAGTTTTTTGGTGTCCTACTAGAAGAGCAGGCCATGAAAGTGAGGTCTCCCTGGGAAAGGCTGTCAAGAAACTTTCTGCTGCTGACTTAACAATCTTAAATCTGTGCAACATGCTGTTAAAGACTGTAGATGCATGACTATCAGGAAGAGCAGGTTTTGATTCTTAGATATGAAAGGGAGAGAATATACTTGTAATACACATAGAAAGTAGAAAAGAAGACAACAAAAGAGAACTGCAGCATTAAGTTTTGCTACAGCAAAAGCACTTACAGCTCGTCTCCCTATGACATCTCTTCCAAAATTTATGCAGATCAACTGTACTGGCATGTGTTTGTAGTACATCAAGGATCTATACATTTACTGCAATTCAGTTGTAATGACCAGAGGTAGCAGTGTGTGCATATACACATTATATATATTATAAATGAAACATCCATTTTCATTTCAACACTAATTCCCAATAAGCTGGTATTCATCAACATTTGTTTGTTAGCAGATCAATACCTAATCTGTTTGCCAATTTAATTGTACTAGGAGGGTGCATCAGACCAATAATTTTCTAGTCAGTCTCTTATGTTAACTGAAAAAAAAATGAAAGAAAGTATTTTGACAACTACAAATGAATGAAATATTTTAATGCAGCAAAAATGCTTTGCATTCTGACCCATCTAAGGAAGCAGAGAGTCAAAGCTGTTTTTTATATTAGAACATTATATATTTTAGGAGCAGAAGATGCATCATGTTATATTAATGTAGCTATTTTATTTAAATTTACATCTGCCCAGTAGAAAGGAGTGGAGATAATTCAGTTCAGGACCACATGAAAAACATGTAACAGCAGCACAACTGGGAATTTGTGTCTTATAAATGAAAGGAAGTCTCTAGTAGAAAAGATACTGTAGCAGCTCTTGGCTGTCACTGGGTAAGTAGACAGATGAGTGTTTTTGTGACTCGCAAAGCTGGAAGGTTTATACTGTATTAACGGGGCTGTTTTCATCTGATTGCATGGATCAAATCCAGCATTTGGCCACGCTAGCTAGAGCTGGAAATGTGCCAGCTATTGTACTGTGCTATGGAGAAACAAAGTGAAAAAGGCTGTTTTTCAGGTTCTCTGTGCAACTGACATTTTTAAAGGATGGTCTGTAAAATTCTGAGCGCCTGGGAGGGTAGATGGGAATGGATTGCCAAAAGCAGCTGGGCTCATGTGCTCACTCTGAACAGCATTTGCCACTGCCATTGCTGGAAGCAAGCTATGGAGGTGGAGGTGGTTGGTCTGAGCCAGTGGGACATTTCTTGCATTCTCTCCATGGTTCACTGAAAAAGTCAGTCTCATTCAAAATTGCTGTCACTTTAGATTATTTTTCCTCTTCTGGAGGAATCCAATGCACTTTGGGTCATCTTTTTCAGAAATTGCTGTTATGGCGTGATATTTAAAGCTGATTTCAAAATAGTCTTACATATTTAAAAGAAAAACAGCCTGCACTCTGAAGGTTGGGATTGCAATGATCTCTTTTCCACATGGACCTTTTGTACACATGAAATTTTGCAAATTATGTATTCTGTTTCACAGAATTACTATATTTATTACCAGAGGAAAATAGATTTTTATTACAGCCAAAGGCTGCTTTGATTAAATATAAAATTATTAGCTATGCTAAGCCCATCCCAAAGCTCCCAATATTTTCAGCTGGATGGTTTTTTTGAGAATTTTTAATTAAAATTGTTCTAAAAAGCCACAAGTTAGCTGCATGTGTACTTAAAATGAAGTTAGCTCTTCAGTTTTGCTGGTTGCTGTGTACCATCTAATTAATCTGTAGTGATTAGATGTACATAAAAACGTCTGAAATACAGGGTAATTTGTGCAGATATGGAACAGTGAAGAGCTTTTACTAGTCCTTGACATAATTTTTTTATCTTTGGAAAATAATATCAAAAGGCTGCAGATGATAATTGTTTTGATGAAGCAAATGTGGAAAACAGCGTAGCAACCACACATGGTAAAAAAAGCAGCAGCAGAGACTTACAGAGATACAGGTGTCTGCTTTCCCGTGTGCAGCTTGTCTTTGTTTCTAGAGATGCAGGCTCTTGTTGGCTGTCCTCAAAAGTTTGGGAATCTCTCTGTGCTGTCTGGCAGATTGCTTCCCACTCCTGTTTTGTTGAACTGACTGTTGTGTGGCTAGGAGGTGGTTTGGGGCTATGTTTTCTTTCATAGTTTATGAATAAAGTTAGGGCTGAGTTTTCCAATGGGACTGAGAAAGCAAAGAGCTCCTACAAAAATCCACAGGGTTTGTTTTTGTGTCTGCCATCAGTATTCTTGAAATCGCTCTTTCTCAATCCTGCTGAACTGTTCCCAGCAGGAACCTTTGAGGGATTAGTTTGTAGACAGTGAAACCTTCCTTGGAGGGGCCAGTTTGTCTTTTAAACTATAAATGCCTGTGACTTTTGGCAGTTCCATGCATTTGCTTGGTCATGCACAGGGGTCAGAGACCCTTTATGTCATATAAGTTAAACAAATGAAGATTGGTTTTGGATCCGGGGTGCATTGTCACTGGCTGGAGCACCTGCCATTCCAGAGACAGGGAAGGCAGCCCCACAGGCCATGGTGGTGAGCCAGGAGAGAATTAAAGGACACGTGTCCAAGTGCACTTTGCTCATAGAGGTGTCTCATCTCGTGTCTCTCAGCAGCCATTTGTCCTTTCCCTCTAGTGTCAGCAGAGCTGTCCAGAGCACACTCACTACCTTATGGCCCTGTGGTTAGAGCAAAGTCCTGCAAAGGCTTGAGCCCTGCAAGGTCTGGAGGGCCAAATCAGGTTGTCTATTTCCTGGCTGCCATTCCATCTGTGAGTCTCTCATTTTGTCAGATCATGGGCCTCAGGTGGGTGTGCTCACTTTTCACAAGGTGTGTGAGCCACAGTTAACAGTGTTTTGCTTTGTTGTTTGTGGAGGTTTTTTTAATTCTCGTTTGTTGTTTTTTGTCTTTTTTTTTCTGTGGTTTCCCATGAATGAGATGGGGCAAAGTTGCAAGTGACTTTTTAATATTAAAAATATCTATTACCAAAAAGGTCAGAGAGACACTGCAGGGGAGGTAGACAAAGTCAGCATGGAAGGAAATTTTATTTTTTAGCTGAAGGTGGAGAAAAACAGTGTAAAGATAATCTCCATGTCCTCTGACTGAAGCTGAGTTTGCGATTCTGGAATATAAGCCTCTTTTCTGTCTTATTTCCTCTTTTTCCTTCTACTCTTGGGAACAGAAAAATTCCTCTCTATGGCTTCAAGAAGTTGCTACAGAGTTAGGAATATAAGATCCAACTTAGGGAAGAGTTGTGCATCATAACAAAATAATACATACTGTCTCCAGAAGCAGTGCCTCACCTCTCATTAGGCTTCACATCCTTTTGTTCTTTTTACCAACTGTTAGTTATTTTATCAAAAATTAAAGAGCACTTTGGCTTGGAGTAATATTAATATTCAGAAGGCTCATCCAAAATATGCCACAGGAGAAGCAGCAAGTTGCTTTTCAAATTCCTAGCTGGATGCTGGATCCTCCCTATCATATCTGCACAGTTAGTTTGTCATAGCACAGTTTGTGTCCTAAACTCTTGATTTTAATGTATATGAGCCTCTAGCTTTTAATGGTACATTAGCTTAATTTGTACACAACAAAAACAGTGCTCCAGTTTTGCACATTTTGGTCTATAAATATCATTTTACTTCAGGCAACAATACTCTGGCCTCCTATCAAATATGCCTGTAACTTTTTTTCACAAAACTTTTTTTTTTTTTAATTAAGATTAATTTTGCATTTACAAGCCTTGTTTTACATGTGTATTCCAGGGGGCTATTCAGTGTATACAACTACATATATTCTAGCTTTTTCTATTTATCCTGAGGACTTATCCACTTTATTATTTTGACACAGAAGGGAATTTCTGAATGTGTCAAACATCCTGTGAATGGTGGTTTAAAAGCCTCTCTCATGCCATGTGACAAGGAACAGACTCTAGGCACAAACAGGCATATGCTACATGTCACAAGTTAAAAGCAAACCAGTGTAGCAGTGTCCTGACACAGCAGTACACAGAGACCCCAGTTCTGTGGTTAACTGTGCCTGTGTGCACTGTGTTACTGAAGCTGAGAGTCAGAAACCTGAGAGCAGATCTGACTTTGGTGCCAGCCTGCTGCCGGAGGAATGTGCCACAGGCGGAGCTGGATGGAGCCACACAAAGTGCTCGCACTGGGAGTTGTTCTTTGCAGTCATCATATTTTCCAGGAGCTGTACCTGCAAGCCATTTATATCTACATCTGCCAACTAATGTGCAGACCTTAAATGGACTCCTTCAAATAGATTGGAAATGCAGATATGCTGGCACAAGAACTGTCCTATTTCTCCTAACGCTGTGCTGTGATTCCTCTCTTGGTAACTCATCCAATACCAGTCTTAACCATTGGTGACATTTGGAGATGTATGGATGTGGGTCAGATATCAGTCATGACTTTTGCCTCATTTTGCTTTGTGTTGTTGCTGCAGCTTTTATCAAATTTCAACATCTGTCCTTTCTATAATTTGCTTTGTGCTCTTTTTTGAAGTTCAGAAGTGCTTTGCAAACTCAGCCACACAGCATTTCTGAGGTGTAGTGCAACAAGCATGCATCATGTTTGGGGATGGTTGCCTGCAAATATGGAAAAAAAATTATTTTCTGTATTTTTTAAAAAATCAACAGTTTGTTACTGAAGTCAGAATAGAAGTTGACTATCTGCAGCATTACAGCAGGCAGGAAAAATGTTGAAATACAGAGGAGTATTGAAATACAGTTAAGTAAGGTTAAGTTACTGTGCAAAGATTACAGGGCTATGCCAGTGATAAAGGCAGAACTTGGACGTTTCCAGTTCTGCCCTGTCCAATTCACAGATCTGCTTCCATCTTTTTTTTTTACATAACTTTTAAATGAAATAGTATTTATTGTCTGAGTGCAAGACCTGGCACAATACATAGCTATTCCAAGCTTCAGTATTCAGTATACCTTACACCTTTACAGTCTTTTTCAAACCCAGCTCATTATGATCTTTTGTGTAAGTCTTTCTAAATTCACAGATAATTGACAAGACAGGCTCTATGGGACTTAGAGTGAACTATGTTAGTGAAGCTGCTTCAGGAAGTTCTAGTGCAGAGAAGCCTAATGTATTATGGGTGAAAAATAAATGATTGCCCATGCACAGCAACAGCTATAATAAATGAAATACCTCAGTTGATTTCTATTTTATTTTTTCACAAAATACCCAAAGGCAATAATCCACTTTCTGGATTAACGGCCTGTTAAATATTGCTCTAAAAAATAAAGCCATCTTTGAGCTAACTTACACCAACACAGAAGGCATTAAAAGGCAGCAGAATCTCTGCTGTGTTGAACTTGTTTAACTTGAAACCATGCTGAGTGAAAGCTTTTTTTCTGCTTTGGTAAGACATGGAAAGAATAATTTCTGTCCAAGACTATAAATCAGACCTCATCCTGGGAAATAGGTTTATAACACCCTTGAATATTACTGTCTATTAATAGAGATGTTCTCCGTGGATTAACAAGTGTCATAATAGTAAAACTTTATAATTTTTAAGCATTTTGAATTGTTCTCTTCCTGTCTTTCACTGATTTTATTTTAATATCTGATTTTTTTTGACTTTTAGAGACCTCCAAAACTGAGGTTATGTCTTTTGGCAAATTGAAAGAATGCTCACACAAATGTGAGGTATTTAGTACTAAAGAGCCATTCCTGCCTTCCTCTTCAACTTGAAGACCTGGCTGGCTCTACTGTACATTGCCTGTGCCTTGTGTCTAGGAAAGTAGTCATTTTATCACAGTCTGACCATTTTGAAGATTTCCTTCCTTTTGCTGAGTTACTATATGTGTCAAGCAGAATGGTCTAAAACCTCTCAGAAATATTTGCACAGGTACATGTTTTGAGTGTGGGAAAAGCACCTGAAGAGTGAAGGGGTAGGAGAGGGGATTTGAGGGGAATGTGGGTAACGTGGAGGGAGAAGGCAATTGTCTGTAGGGTGAATAACCCTAGCATTTTAATAAAGATGATTTTCAAAACAGGATCTTTCAGTGATTCAATTTTTAGGATAACCTCCAGAAGTAGTTATACTGGCAAAAATATGAGGCAAGGGACTCTCAAGTATTGAGAGAAGCAGTAGCCAGGAGGGATAGGAAGATTTGTTAATCCAGTTTAGCACAGAGGAGTTTGGTGTACCTATGCTTAGGATCATTATGGGATTTGCCAGTCTTTAAGTTCAGAATACACAGTGTGAAGGTGTTAAAGTACAATTCGAAGAGAAGGATGATTACACTTAGGGAAGGTAAAGGGTAAGTGCAGCATAATGAATCACAGACTAAGCAGGGTGGATGCTTGCAAAGCCAGGCTGACCTGATAGTCTTTTTGATTAGCAAATGCCTTATCTTGACAAAGAGTATGTGGTAGGCCCTCTTTAGCTGGACTTCAGATAAACAAAAATATCTGATCTGATAGTATAAAGGAAAATACTAGCTAAATTGGAACAGTAGCACTTAGAGAAGAGGGCATAAGGAGGACCTGGGGTTGACTCTGGAGGTGTATCTATCTACATGTTGTGCTAGAAAGGAAAGTGAAAGGCTGGGGAGAGGTTACTACTAGAACTTCAGAAGAGTTTATCTTTGCAGAGATCTTATTTAATATTTTTCTTAGTGACATTTGGGGAAATAGCAGCAAACTTCACCTGCCAATTCCTAATGGCATGGTTAATGTCTTTTAAAGTACCGATGGCTTTAGCAGGACTGGGAGGTTTACCTGGGAACCCTGGGGGGAAAAAGGAGGGGAGGAGGGGAGAAGGCTAAATGGTGAGGCAAGAAGGTGGAGAAAAAAGGGACATGCCATAATGAGTCATGTTTTATGAAAGAACAGTAATCAGGGTGCAATAATGAGAAGAAAGCAGAGGCTGATACTAGACCTGTTATTTCTCCCATTTGCTCCACTGCTGGGAGATTTCTAAACATAGCTGCTGTACCCATTTGACTGGGATGGTGTAAGCATTTCAGAAGAGTAGCCTCCATCTTACCTTATACTTAACTCCTTAAACCTAGCCCTATTTGATAGGTGGTTAGATTATATTTTATTACTTTAAATTAAAGCTTCAGAAAGCAGTGTGTAATTTCTTGCACTCCAAAGTGTAGTAATCTGATGGAAAGACTGCCTTGCAGAGTGAAAGGTATGATTTCATACAGTTATGCTCCATTCAGCTTTTCCAGTTTCCAGGCATATAACTTCTTTGTTAGGCTAGTCTGTCAATATGCAGCTTCTACTGCTCTCTGTCCATACTGTCCTCATTTTTTAAGGGAGAGGGAAAGTCTTTGTGTTCCACTGGTTGACTTAACTTTTTAAGAAGTCTGGCTGACTATCCTGGGCCTGGAGTAGAAGCATAGACCTGCTGGGGCGACATGTCTGCTTAACTGCAAGGTTTTGATGGCAGCTCTAAAAGTGTCTTTGAAGTCTGCTTCCAGCCTGTTATGCACCGTGGCTCTTGGCTTGTCCCATGGACCACATGCATGTCCTGCTGACAGGCCTTGAGGGACTCTGTGCCTCCTCCTACCCAAATAATTCAGGGTGAAATGAGGATACCCATACCTTTTGGTACCTGTGCACCTTGGCTGCTGATCATGCATGAGGATGTCAGATGGGATGGCATTGCCCTCTCTGAGATCCCAGTGTCACAATCTGCTCCAATCAATCCCTCTCTTGCTCAGTAGAGCTGTGTGATGCACAGGATGTGATGGCTGGCCTGCAGCTTGTTTCCACTGACTGTGACCAGCAGTAGGGGGAAGCTGGAGATTAAGATTGCATGGCTGGGTACCTGACCTCACAGTTTCTGATTTTTTCTAAGGCTAGGGTTTGGAGGGGTAGGTGGGGAAAAAATGCGTGTTCTGAGTATCTGTGAGCACTGACTACCTTAACTGTTTTGGTGAGACTTACACACTGACAATTCAGGGTATGATTATATTTCTGTTTGGTATTAATGAAGGCACTCAAGGCTAGTATGCAAATTCTCTCCCACAAAAATCTCTGAGAATCTCCATTAAGAGCAGATTTGTCTCCAGTGTATGTAAATACTGAATTTTCACAGAATTTTCACAAATTAGAAATCTGCAGTCCCTTATCTCAGATGTTTTCTTTGTTGTCTAACAATATCAATAATTAACTGCAAAGTAGCCACAGTGAGAAACAGAATCATGAACATTAACTTGGCAGGTTTATTTTTAAACTCTGTGCCTAAAAAGCAACGTTACCATTCCAGTATTTCCCATCTCTTATAGGAATGGTAATCAAAGCATTTTCTTTGTTGTGACAGACCTGAAACACAGTGGACAAAACAGTTTATGCTTGGAACAAAGAAAAGCAATACAAGGGTTGGAGACCTGCAGTCGTGTGGTTCACTCTCAGATGTGGAGGCTCGCCAAATTTCCCTGGTGGCCTGGCCTTTCTGCCATGGTTCCACATCAGCAACCGAGCCCAACAAGTGTCAGGATGAATTCAAATAGCAGAATTGATTGCTGGGAATGATTTATGCCTGTCTGCCTCTCCTTGGGTGGGGAAGGTTTGTTTAAATTTTGCCCTGCCATTCTGAGCTGGCTTCAGACTCTTTATTGGAAGTCTCTGCTTTTCAGATGTGGTTCTTTTCATCAATAACTTTATGCTATGACATTTTACTTTACTAGCTTGTAAAGCCAGCATGCTATGAAAGTTTAAAGGAACATGGCTTTCTTAAAGAATATATCTATCATCAGTAACAAGAAAGCTACTCTCAAGTCCTCCATGATGTGGGTTTTGAAATGGGAGCCCACTTCAAGGGGAAAAATACACTTTTCTTCAACTGAGTCATTCTAAAACATAACCTTTTCAACAAATAAGCCAAGAAGAAGCCTTTGAATCCAGGTACATCTGAGTTGTTAGAACATACAGGACTTGGTTTAAATCTGCACTACACTACAATTTATCAATCCAGTTGAAAGCTCATGCTGCTGCTCCCTGCCTGCCCCCTATTTAAAGAACAAACAAAAATTTTACAAGCTGTGATGTTCCAACATCATATTTTTGTTTCTGTGAGAATAGATTAGAATAGAATAAAATATTTACAGTTGGAAGGGACCTAGTATGATCATGTAGTTCAACTGCCTGACCAATTCAGGCCAGACCAAAAAATTTAAGCATGTTATTATGGGCATTATTCAAATGCCTCCTAAATGCAGACAGGTGTGGGGCATGCACCACCTCTTTAGGAAGCCTGTTACCATGTCTGACCACCCTCTCAGTAAAGAAACCTCCTGTGGTGGAGCTTTGCACTATTGCCATGTGCCCTGTGCCTGCATATGAAGGAGATCAACCCTACCCTCTCTGCTCTCCCTTCTCAGGAAGCTGTAGAGAGCAATGGGGTTGACCCTCATCCTCCTTTTCTCCAAACTAGACAAACACAGAGTACTAGACTACTTCTCACAGAACATTTCTTCCCGCACTTTCACCAGCTTTGCTGCCATCCTGCAACACATGCAAGTACCTTCACATCCTTTTCAAATGCTGGGGTCCTGAACTGCATGCAGGTACCCCAGGTGAGGCTGCACCAGCTCTGAATACAGCAGGATAATCATGTCTCTTGACAGGCTGGTGATGCTGTGTTTGATGCACCCCAGGATGGGGTTTGCCCTCCGGGCATGATGCTGACTCACACTGAGCCTGCTGTCGGCCAGCATGCCCAGATCCCTTTCAGCTGGGCTGCTCATCAGCCACTCCTCTCCTAGTCTATATTTGAGCATGGCATAGATATTTTATATTTTACCACAGTTTCTTGCCTCCTGCTGAAGAAAGTTGCGAAGTTAGTGTAAATAAACATTTCAATGCAGGGGTCATGGTAAGATGACAAATATGACATCTTAAAATTGTTGAGATTTGGTTAAGAAGTTCAGCTGAGAAGCATTTCAGTGCTGTTGATTTTGGTGAAATGTCTTTGTTTGTTCAGGAACTTTGTTTTTACAAACACTATGCTATTTTTATAACTTACTAAAAGCATTTCTAGATAGTCTGCTCTTAATAATTTTATTATAAGCATACATAGAATTTACATCTTCCTTTATAAAATAATCCTGTGTATATAATCTGTACATTGCCATCAGGAATTCATGTGCACGTATCATTTCTTTTCTGATATATAATGTAAAAAATAAGGGGCCTTATTTCTTCTTTCATGGGTATCTATCTTTTTATGTTATGAAATGTCATATAAATTGCAAAAAGAAATCCTCATTTTTAAAAGGACTTTCTTCCTGAGACAAAATAAAGATGATATTGTCCTTGTTTTGCTATCCCCATGTGTGCCATGGTTAAAGTATTTCATTGTTGAGGCCATAAACTTTATTTTAAAGCATGTCTATTTTAATTCATGTCCCCTTATAATTCATTGTGTAAATTCTCAGCACAGATGTATAATAATTATTTTTACTACAGCAATATCTAGAAGGCCCTGCTTACTTTGGGACTCTGTGGTGCTTGATACTATACAACCAAAAAGACAATCCTTGCCTAGGCTTTTTTTTTTCCAAATACGTAAGTATAGTAGGTATGATTGCAATATTCTTTTCAGTGTTTTACTTAAGTTGTTCATGCTTCTTTTAAGATAATCAAAAGCTTGTCAGATAATTTCACTTCATATTAGAGAAAAATTCTGTTTCTCTGAGCAGAAAGAATTTGTTCCTGATAATTAAATGTGTTTTTTGCTCTGTATGCTAACTGCACCATCTGATGTTGGTGCATGGCAGTTGAAGGCAGCAAGAACTGCCCACAGGTATCCAAAGGCCAGATATTTTCCTGAAAAGTTAACTCAAGAGATTCTTCAAAAACTGTTTGTATTTCAGTGGTATTTGTGGTATTGCAAGGCAATAATGCAACGTGTTCTGTGACCAGTCAACAGCACTACCAGCAATGCATAAGCTCATTGATGTGGTTTTTTTTGAGCCTTACCAGCCTTGACATGCCTTGGAGAGCTGGAGCAGCAGCTCTGATAACTTTGCAATACACCTGGAATTGCATGGGAAAAGAAAACTGATAAGCATTGCATGAACTTCCTCAGAAACTGCCCTGTGCTGATTTTCTGAGAGTTCATTGGAGAAATGAGTCAGCTGCTTCATTCTCTCCTAAAGCCTGTATGAAGGGACTTCCTGTAGATTTCATTCAGGGAAAGATTCCCTTTGCAGGTGTTAAATACTAAAGCCATACAGGAGTGGTTGCTGCTGCTTCTAACACAATGGAGACCAAATCCAAGTAGATAAAGGGAGTCAAAGGAGCAAGTGAAAGATATGGGAGGGAAGCTAAAGAGGCAACTGGAATAAAACACAGGAAGGAAGTGGTGAAGGAAGGCAGAGACAGGGAGAGAGGAAGGAGAAAGACTCTAGAAAGAAGAACAGAGTTGGAAACACAGGGACAGAATAGCTGTAATTGATTTTTAGCCAGAAAGGAGCTGCAGCTCTTAGTGCAGATATGTACACAGTCACAGTGCTATATAAATAGGATAGAATTAAGCTGGTATTAATATTCACATCCTTTACCATTTTTTCTGCTAAGAAGGAATGTTGCAAATAAACTTTAGAAAGAAGCAACTTAAAATATTTCTGTGTCAACATAGCAAGCCATCACTCAGTAGAAAACTGAAGTAATCCTACAGGAATAAATAGTCTTTAAAAGAGGATCAAAGTACGAGAAAGAGAAACAAAAGAGAGGAAACAGTCACAATTATGTTTCATCAGATTCCTTTTCTGTGCCTCTACACAGTTTCTTTTGTGCTTATTGTGTGTAGCTACAAGTTTACAGCTGCTCTCTTGATGTTCAATAAAAATTGTTGCTAAACCTTCCTAAAAGCTATGGGAAACTTTCTCGTACAAAAGTATCTGATGAACTTTTGAATGGCAGGTAAGGCCCCATTACGTGCATTGTTTTATCAAATGAATGGTTCCTCTGAATTAATTTTCTTCTTCTTTGAAAAAGAGATCAAGGAAGTTGACATGTTCCAGAGGCAGGATGAAGTTAATGTATCTATGGTTTTGTCAGCCCATGTGACTGAGAAAATCTAAATACATGTGAATACATTGTAATTTTTAAATGGCAACTTTAAAGTATTTTTAAAATATTTAATCCTATAAAACACTGGAATGAATTTTTGAAAGCACTATTATGCCAAAAAAAAAAAAATGCCAATATGCTTATTCTGGAGTAAAGCCATGAAAAATCAATGGAGAACAGCAGTGTCAAATTAGTTTCAAGGCAGCATGAGAGAAGAATGGAAAAATAATGAAAGAGACCCTCCAAGTTTTGCTTTCAAAAAGAAGAAACCTTTTATATTCCTTCAAGATAAAATTAAAACAAATGCACAGTAAGAAATTAACATTAAAGCAGAGCCAGTCTGTTGTACATTAATTAAGAAAGCAAGTGCAGGTACATTTAGGGATCACTCTAACCTTAGCACTTTGTACATGTGGCACCCAGCAGGGTTGGGCTGGACATGTGGCAGAACCCAGGAACTGACCAGGGCATCAGCCAGGGTTGAGACCTTTCTCAGTGCTCTGCTGTGGGGTTTAATATCTCTGCAGTTTTGCAGTGTGCAGTGCTGGCACACGGAGCACCCTCCTGGCCAGGGCCAGACTCAGCTTACCAGACAGGCTGGGGGTGATGTGCTGTCTGCTGCTCTTCTCTGCAGCGTCGTGGGAGCCAGCCCGCTGTGCTGGTGCTTGCTGGTGGACATGCTGGCAGAAAGGAGCTCCCTTGCTGGGGTGAGGACCATGTGGCACATGGGGTGCAGGCTCCTGGTGCCAGCAGTGCTGTCAGAAGCAGGGCAGTGAGACCCAGCCAGCTGCCTGCACTTCCACAGCCATCTGTCCTGTTCCTGCACAGCTGGAGCAGCCAGGAGTTAGTCCTCCATGCTAGGAGAGATGTAGGTCTTGCTATGCTACCTTAAATTGAATTTAAAAATAAAAAAATTAAGTCTGCCTTGGGCTTAACTGCATGCCTTAAATGGGGAATTTTAATAACGGGCCAACAGCAGCAGTTTGAAGAATCTTACTGGGGAAAAGGTCACTGTGTCCATAAGTTATCCCAGCATTTGATCAGTGAACTCTTTTCCAAAGGCTTTAAGTCTCATTATTCACTGCTTATAAAGTCACTTGAGATATAATAAGTCTTTTTGTAGTAATGAAAGAACTCCCACAATTAGCCAGAAGGCAGCCATCTATCTTTTTAAACTACTCGGTTCAGAGGAGACCAGGAGTTTCAGTCGTCTGTCTGTGGATGAATTGTTATGACAGTGATAAGTGTGGCAGTGCCAGCCGTGACTGAGTTCATGGAAGGGTGGGGTTTTTTTTTGGAAGTGAAAGAGAAACTTTTCTATGAGCGAAACATAGAGTATGATTCCCTAAAAGGAAAAAAAGTGACTACACATTATTTGGAGTCCTAAAATCTGCCATTCAGCCTCTTCCATTTTTCTTTGGGAACTGCAGATGATTAAAGAATGTCATTAATTTGATCCCCTAAAACTTTAATGGCAATTACCTTTTGAAGAGCCTCTTCTCTGAGAAAAGCACATAGCTGGTAAGAGAAATTGGAGAGTGAACTTCTGGTAGAGCAGAGAGACCATAAAGTTCACAGGAGACTATAGCATTCAGTGCGAAGCTTAGAGATAAAAATTGTTTGCTCTGAGCACATACACTGGCCTTTGATTGTATTTTTCCCCACCATCAAAGGATTACTGTGTGTGGTAGATCTCATGAGAGATTTATTTAATGCCCTATCCCCAAGCAGAAAAAGTTTGCAATGATTAATGTAATAAATGATGTTCTAATTATATCAAGAAGTAACACAACGTATTTTATGCATGCCACAGCTAGTTTAGTCTTTATTGCCCTCAGGCAGAATCTTAATATCATCAGAAAAACTGTTTGTCAATATTAAAAGCAATTTGCATAGTAAATACACCCCAGCCTTGCAACATTACCATCTGGGTTAGCTGAGCATTTGTGTTGGTACCAGGAGGTGCTGGTGAAGGCAGACCTCATGAGTGTTCAGCTCTCCAGCTGTCACCCTGGGAGGATGACAAGTGCCAGCGTTCCCAGCCTACAGGGAGGGGACAGGTTCAGTGAGAGGGCAGTGGGAGGTCTTTGTAGAGAGTTCAGGAAAGGAAAGACGGAAGATTCTGGAATCAGCAGCCGTGAGAGTCCTAGGGAGTAAAAAAGGGCCTGCACTGAAAGAAAAAGGCACAGTGAGAACCGACAGCCTGAGAAAGAACAGAGGTGGCAAAGCAAGGGAAGGTGGAATAAGGCTGGGAATACAAGCTGGAAGAGGATGCAAAAAAAGAAAGTGATTGCAACAGATTCAACTGTGATTGCAGTCACAGATCTGGGCAGATTGAGTGAGTTGGAAAAAGACAGCAGCTGATCACAAATACATGTCTACCAGCAGTTGTCTCCAGACAGCTCATTCTGAAACTAACACAGTAATTCTTGAATTTAATTTGGTGATTTCATTTCACTCACAAGATAAATGCAGATAATACAAACCAAGTGAATTGTAGATAATGGTATATTCTGTCTTTCAAAACCTAAGTGAATCTTTTCTGAGTTGTTGCTGTACTTTCTGAACTGAACTTTCTGAGCTGTTCTGATGTTGTTGGACATCAGCATTAAAGGACTTGAAAGGATCTTTGTAAGATGTGCATTGCTGTAAAATACAGTGATGATTTGGAGGAAATTTTCTCCAGGTACACAGACTGTCAAGCCTCATGTTATGAAATTAAGTTTGCAATTTGGCTACAAATTAAAGCTGCTGAACTCATGGTTTAAAACTTGTCGGAGCAGTGATAGTTACCCTGGAGATGTGAATTGTAGCATCCAAGTGGTTTTAAAGAGATGTCCCAAGGTGAGGGCCCAGGTCCACAAAAAGCCTTTAGGTATGGAAATATCCCATACAGTATCAAGGAGATTGAAATGCTCGCAGGCATTTGTAGTGAATGATCACTGTATCTCACCCAGCCAGCTAGAAGCAGGCTGTAGACATGCATCTAAAACACAATCCATTTCCTGTACTCAATATCATAAATGCAATTAGGAAATCAACACATTTGGGGTTTAAAACCCCAAACCTCCTCCCAAAGTTGGGGGGGGGGGTCTTCAGTGACTGCTTTGCTTACAACAGACTTCAATGTTTTTCAAAACATGGAGTATGATTCTGCACACAGAATTTTGGGAGATGTTTTTAGCAGTAGTTTTGTTTTATTTAGAGGTGACTGGGTAGAGAAGGCAAAATCATGAAGGAAAAAGATACTGGGTTTCTATATGTTGGAGGACCAAATTTTCACAAGCACAAGGTGTTACCTTGCTCACTAGTTTGCTGTATTAACTGCAGATGTGATGAGAACTATTTGTCCATTCACTGTACATCTAGCTGGGACATTTTTTCCATCCCACTTTAAAAATCTTCTGAATTCCCTAGGATACCTTGTTAGGCAATATTTCCAGGCAGTGTCCAGCTCTTTGCCAGGGTCTTTCAGAAATGTGTCATGTCCTTCATAGAGAGAAGCTCTAGCTGTCAGACGTGCCCACAGATGCACAGATCTCAGTGAACAACTCTGACAAAACGAAACATCATCCTGAGGTCAATTGAAAGGAAGGTGCCTTTTTTTCTGACAACTGCTGTTTAAATTATCAAAATTGCCAAGAAGTCACTGGGTTGTCTCCCTCTGAGAGGAAATTTTACAGAGTGGAAATAGGTATATTTTTATGTCTTCCCAGTTTTTGTAACATTTATTTTGTCTTGCTTGGATAAAGCCTTACCCATAGGCTTTTCAGCCACAGTAGATTTCTGCTAAATATTGGGAAGTAGAAGCGGTATACTGGTTGCACACAGAGATGCACAGAAGACTGCAGTTCTGGGCATTGCCTGGGCCTGTCCAGTATTGTTGAGCCAACTACACAAACCAGTTATCAAACCTCAGCTCTACAAGTAATAGAGATGTAATTCTTGTTATAAGCCTGTGGTTCAGCTTGAGGGAAGCAGCCAGAGCCTGCCTGTTCAGCAGCTTGTGTAGCCTTTAGGAAGGATGACAAGATTTCACAGTCAGGGCAGCAAAGGATCAAATTGGAACAAGAGTTGCTTAACTCATCTGGCCAAGGAGGAGGAAATGTCATTAACCAGCATAATAAAAATTGTCCCTTTACTGAACTTGCATGAACCCTGACTGAGATAGTGGTATTGGATAATGGCTAAATCTACTATCTTTCAGATTAACTTGCTGAAGAAATGCGGCTTACTACTAAACTGTAACCTGAAATGTCAGTGTGTCAAATACCCTTTCCACAGATGAACTGTCACTTTTGTGTTAGCAGAAGACTCACAGTGTCCTCTCTGGCATGTGTGTCACCAGGCACTCACATGTGCAGTGCCATCCTGTCCTGCCCAGGGAACCTCACAGGTGTTGGCCCTCAGCTCTGGACATTTTCTAGAGTTTCTGTATGCCAAAAGCTGTAAGTCTGGGAGGAAGGTGATATGTTTTTGTTCTTTTTTCCTGTTGCCTGCACTTAGGAATTCCTGTCCTAAAGAAGGGCTGCTCAAGCTTAAGAACAGTGCTTGATCTTTTTGCCAGTCTGCTGTCCGAGGATGCACGCAGGGAATGGTAGCCTGGGTGCATTTAGGGTGAGAGATTGAAGGTGAAGGGACTGCTGTGATGAGAGCAGATTTAGCACCTGTCAGGTCAGAGGCATCATCTGCATGGGTGTTGAAATCTCATCGGACAGTGAGCCTTGTGTGAACTCCATCATCATGTCAGACAGCATCTCAGTCATTTCTCTAGGAAAGCTGTGTGTCTAGACATCTCTGCTCTTGCAGAACACTTCAGTTATTCTTCCCATTTCCTTTACTGAATAAATGAAGTGTCTCAAAGGATTTTACTTCAGCAGAGCTGATCTTAAATTTAAACTTGCATATGCCAGGTATTTGCTGAGGATAGGAGGTTGTCTCATGAGCTGCTAATGCAACACGTTTTGTTGCATGACTATACCTACTTTTTCCCTTTTTTCCTTTGTTCTGCTCTTTTCCTTTTAATATGGAAAAAGTAAATACTACAGGAAACATATCAACATTTCTGGCTCTTTTGTTTCAAAAATTCTGGCCAGCATTAAATGATCTAAAGCAGAAAAATGTTAGAAGACAGACAAGGCAGTTTAAATTTTCAGTCACAGGCATTTAAAACCTGGAAGCGGTCTTCATTGAAGGACTGATTTTTCTTCACCTTTTCTTTAGAACTCACAACATGAGGATAACTTAACAACTATTTGTCTACATATTTTATAGTCAGTGTTTTGTTATTTGCTCCTGTCCTTCTCTGCTGTCCACCTCTGTGTGAGTGGAAATATTCTTGTGTGCACTGGTGCTGGCATTATAAGTGGCAGTAGGCCAACGTCAGTTGATATTTGCATGAAAGACAAAGCCCATTTCCTTGTTTATTTTCTGATGCTGATGAAGTTTTGCATGTGGCTGGGTTCAGAGCAAGAATCCAAAGGGGATGGCAAGGATCCAGACAGTGGCCACTAGTCACTCCGGGGGAGATGATGACAAGGGGCCCAGACTTTGCAGTGTGTCCAATAGCCAGGGACAGGGGGAGAGAGCATTCATTAAACAAAAGCTTAATCAAAGAGGGCAGGAGGATGGTTTACATGAGAAAAGATATATTCTTTATTTAACATTCACAACTTGCTTGTGGATTAATTAGCCCATCTGCTACAACAAATGTAGTCCCTTGTCTTTGTGTTGACTGTTAGAAGTGACTGATTTCTCCATCCACTTAAAATAGTACCCTGGATTCCACTGAAAGTAACCTTTCAGAGGCAAGGAATTTATTTAATCGTCCACTAAGAACCTGTAAATGGCTTGCTGTAAATAAGTGCTCAGCTGTCTTTGACTCCCAGGGTATCTATATGTGAGTGTTAAATTGGGGGATAATGCAGGAGGAAGAAAATTCTTAAAGAACCTGCATGAAGAGTGCTTCCAGCTCATCTGTAGTACTGGCTTTAAGTTTTCTAAAAAATGCTCTCTTCTCAGCCCCAAGTGGGCAGCACAGAGTAATTCAACTATAGATTTTCTTCTGAGAAAGGACGCATTTGTAAATTAGGTGACCTTTATGCAGATCGAAGAAGTGTGTTGATGAACTTCAAGTGACAATTTAAGAAAGCATTGGGTCCAATGTGCTTGTATTTCATAAGAAACCAAATAAAGGAGAGAATGTGTTTAAAGTCATCAAATTAAATAGGCATTTAAATGAAAATAGAGGTCAGCCATAGGTTCCCAGGATAAATGAAAATGTGCATCTTTTGTGATTTTTCACATTAATGTGATTTTAAAATATTATTATTCTTTAGAAATAAAATTTGCATGTAAATGGCATTATAGTGAATATATGTCTATCTCCTCAGAATAAGTGATAAGTGTTGACTGCTGTGAATAGACATAGCTTCTGTTTTTCAAAAAAAAATGTATTATATGCTATCCAAATATCTTTTAGATTTGCTGGTGTGGATCTGTGATAAAATGGTTATCTTGTGCCAAAATCCACGTGGTTCAGCTGGGATACAGCAGTATTGTGTGTTTTATACTTAAATACAGGAAAAAAATTGGTACATTGCTATGTGGTATTTATTCCCAAGCATTTACTTTTAGGAGAAACACTGTATAGTTATCTGAAACTTTAAAAGTATTGAAAGGGACTGGGGAGTCAGGAAAGTAGTTTTTCTGTTCTTAGGGCCTTAGGAATGAGAGTCCTTCAGACAGCCTATAGGACACACTTGTTACAAAAATCACAGAAACTGGAAAATCGTGTCCTTGATAGGATCTGAGTTAGAAACAAGAATGAAGCAGAGACTGGAATTGAAGAGTGGCTAGAAGACCTAGACTTGCACCTTTATCTCTAATTGCCTCCATTAGATGGGGCTGAGTATGAACAGCCTGGCACTGTGACTTGGGTTATCAAAGAGGGTTTGCAGAAGCTCTCGCCTTGAGGAAATTTCTTTGGTTTTCTTATGGTTTTCTTACAACTTTATTTTTTATTTTTATTATCTTTGCCTGTTCTGCCTCCTCCTCTTAGATACCTCTGATATTTTTCCATGTAAATTAGATTATATTTAGGTTATAATTTTATGGATGATAGTTTAAGTGATATAATGATAACATTAAATTTTAGTATGTTTGGCTTCAGTTATCAGACAGACCCCAAATATGCATTGAGCTTACGTGACCAAGCTAGCTGCCTTTTGAATTACCTGGTTACAGCCTAGGCTGCAGTGGTGTGGTACTTTTGGGTGTCAGAGGCATTCAGCACAAGGAATTTTGAGCTTTTATATGAGTAGAAATGTGTTCAAAATTTGTAGGCTTCTCATAACTGCATACAGCATCAGTGCTAGCTGGAAAGATCAGCTGACCTTTACATTGGTGGCTATATTCCAGTGTCCTCATGTCCTCATGAGTGATGTGGATGTGAAAGTGTTGATTCTTTGGAAAGATGATGCTACCTTGTACTTGAGCATATATTCTGGAAATGTATTTAGTTGATATATATGTGAAATTAATTGTCAGCAGTATCCTAGCCATGTTCATAAATATGACATGACTATGTTTGCACAAGCTGCTTCAAAATGTTACTGAAGGCTGCTGAGTTACTAAGGCTCTTTTGAGTTTGCAGACATTGTTCCTGTTTGCCTTTTTCCTTTTTGACATGAAATTTCCAAGAATTTCTTGAATGAAGGAGTGATGTGGCAAAGAAATGTTCATTTCAACCAGTATTTGCAAGCGTCGGGGGAAAGTAACTTACAGGATCCATCCCTTTCGTGCAGAAGGTTTAGACTTAGTTCATTGAGTTTTGTGAAGTTTTATGATTCATTGTTTATACACAATTTGATAATTTGAGCATGACCTTGCAGCAGAATCCTCTTTCTGATTTGTCGGCAGTGTAGAAGTTTTCCCAGGAATATAAATTTTAATCAGGTTTTGGTACCTTCGGATAGTTACATTTCTTAGTAGAAAACCCTACCTTTCTACCCCAGCACAGGAACATCTCATTTCCACAGTAGCTCACTAAAGTTAGGTCCTGGGTAGCAGTCAACAGTGGTCCCACTGCTCTGGAAATAGTGGAGTAGTATCCTCTGTGTGAGGCTGTTGCACAGCCCTGTGTTCAAGGGCTTAGCTACGGACTGCCATTGACCAATTAGCCTTCACATTTTGTAGTGGGCTGATGCTTTCAAATCTTACCCCAAACATCTGAATTCATATAAGTTTAGCATAATCCAACCTTGTGGTTATGTTTTTTAATACCCTGAGGCCTCATCTAGACCAGGAAGAATTTGCTGCTTTGCCTGTAGCAGAGAGAGACCTTGGCACAGTGTTTTAGTTTTGCCAAGCTATGCTGCATTTGCAATGTAATTTTCTCTGGTTGATTGTTTGTCTGTTCATAGCAAATTATTTATTAAGTTAGTTCTCTTTCCTTGAAAGAGCAGCAGCTGACTGTGCTAGTCAAATCTTTCTATCGTTGGTCTTAATGATTGTATAATAGCCATAGTAGATAAGTGACAAAACATTGAAAATTTGCCTTGTTTCTTTTTAGACATGGGAGACATGTTTATTGACATCTGCATTAAAAACAATGCTATGCCAGAAATCATTTAAAACAATTGCATGCCACAGAAAAATGCTGAAATCCAAAATTAAAGGCACCCATCCTATTTTAACTGTATTTTACAAAGTTAATAAGACAGCATAAGAGGAATAATTTTTAATTACTTTCTAAATGTTGTAGTCTCTTTGCTGTGTTTGGAGTCCATTGGGTGGGACAGTTATGGAAGAGTTCAAACCATTTCTAATTTCTGGCAAAGATTAAAGAACTTATTTCTCCTGACAGCTGTATATTCCCTTTTGCATGGACACGAAAATATGCTCATCAATGTCATCAAGTGGCTTGATGTACTGCACAAATAATTCATCCTCCTATGTTTTACACCCATGTTTTTAATGCTGCATTTTCTCTGACCTTTGCTGTATTCCTGTTTTTCTCTAGGTCAATGGGAAAGACCTCTCCAAGGCCACTCATGAAGAAGCAGTGGAAGCTTTCCGCAATGCCAAGGAGCCCATTGTAGTTCAGGTTTTGCGACGAGCCCCAGCTACCAAAGCTCACAGCAGCTCTCAGGATGTTCGGCTTATGGACGCCAGCACTCAGACTGACATCACTTTTGAGCACATTATGGCTCTGGCCAAGCTAAGGCCTTCCACACCACCAGTTCCTGATATCTGCCCTTTTCTACTTTCAGACAGGTACAGTTTATCTTTTTCTGCTACTTTACTTGTGGGGTTGAGGCATTGCCATGGTGGTCTTATAGCGTTCTCCTGAGAAAGTCTCAGGAACACTTTAAATAAATAATAAATGTTGTTGATAACCACTATCCCATTCAGGCTTCAGTGACAGCTTTCCTAAACTCTGCTTGCTACAGGAAGGAATCTCAGCCATGTTTACTTTGTGTTCATGTGTCTGTTCATCCAAAGTTAAGCCCTAGTGAAGAAGAAAAACACTTCTCTAATCCAAAGTACCAAAAGACTTCTTCAGACCTAGAAAGAGCTTGTCTTGTTTTCTGTTCTTCCAAATTTCTTACAAAAAAAAATCAAGGAAACAAGTGATTTAATTTAAAGGTCCCCTTATCAAAAGCAAAACAATTCCAGAATTAGAGAGATCAAAAGTACTGTTTCATCTGACATATAGTAAAATATATGAATTAAATTGTCCCTCTTTGGACCTGAATTGAATGCAAACACCAGCAGGTGGTGCTTGTACATAAGTAGGGTGTAGGGTTCTTCCTCCTTTGACTCTGCCTGATAAACAACATCAGGTGGTGGGTGACCCCAAATGACCCAAGAGACCCTCTGTAGCCTGCTGAACTATAATAGCCCTAGAGGTTTTTTGCTGATTTGCTGGCATGTTGCTCGTCTCTGCAGAATTGATGCTAATGCAGAACATGCCAGTTTTGACTTTGATGTAGGTCCATTCTTTAGAAGTTCTAAATTAGATGGATTGGGCTTATTGCTGGCTGCTGCACAGCAAGGAGCAGTTTACATGTATTTCTGAGTTGTTACTGGATATTTCTAAATTATGGGCTACTGTGGCTGAAGTTCCCATGCCCTCAGCATGGGGAAGAGTTTTCAGCCTCTGCTAAGATACATCCACACTGGGCACTGCATGGTTGGGATTCAGCCTTGGGTCTAAAGATGTTGTAAAGACCTCATTCTTTGTCTTCCAAGCCCATTTTAACAGTACAGTTCACTGACATTTGTAACTGTTGCTCAAGTGCACTTCACCACTGTTACCGCTTTAACTAGAAAAGGGTAACGCAAATTATTTTACGTAAATTCTTGAGCAGTTTGTGAGCCTGCTATGGCCTGTAGGTTGTGGATGTTCACGACTATGACCAGATAATTAGTGAGTTGCCCCCAGCCATGACATTAAACCTGAATCTGGAGTTATGTACCTTTATGAGTGTAAGGAATTCAAAAATGTCACAGTGAAGCAATTTGGCCCAAACCAGACCCTTTTAAGAAATCGCCCTGTGTAAATCTGACAAAAGATGAACCCAGCAAAATGCAAGAGCAAAGAAAACAGCCAGTGCTGCTTATTGGTACTGTTCCTTTCAGGCTGTCAGGCCATTCAGAGTAGCACTCCTGAGATAAGAAAACTACAAAGTGGGACTAGGTTGGCAGCAGGGACAGAGGTGGTAGTGGGGAGGGATGAGGTGGGCTTATCACCTTTTAATTTTAAAAAAACCCTATTGTCTCATCTACTGTTGTTGTACTGCTTTGTTCCACATAGCTGCCTTTCTCTTCACCCAGTGGAGCATGAATTTTATGAAGGTAATGAGTATCTTTCCAGCCTGCCTGCTGATGCAGATAGAGCAGAGGACTTTGAGTATGAGGTAAGATCATGGGCACACTTCGCCCTCTGTTTCTGTTATTACAGATATGGCATTTACACAGCTGATAACAGGCTCCTCTGAGAAAAAGAAGTGTGGGAATACTTCTTAAAAATTATCACAAAAGCCTGTTTTGTGTTATATCTGTGCGATGTCAAAGGATTTACTGGGGTTAGGCTAAAGATGTGAAATATGAAAGCAGAATTCTGCAGTGGGTGACTACATACAAGTCTAGGAGGCTTGTTAAGCATGTTCTATCTTTGTGCAGTGGAGGCTGCAACTCAAATGCTTCTCTTTAGTAGATTTAACACTTTAAAGCAAGCCTTTCCATTACTAAAAATTGTTACTAGAAGCTTAATTGCTTTCCCCCTCCTGTGTCTAATTTTAAGAATCAATCGTCCTTCTATTTCATACCTTAGAAATCAGTCTTCTAGATATTTGGGTATGTGCTTGAGTGTTTGTAAGATCACACTGCAAATTGGAAAATGGACATAGTTTTTATTACTTGCTCTTTGATATTTGACATTGTAAGTATTGCAATTATAAGAGATTGTGCTCTGTACCACAAATCTCCCTTTGCTGCTAATGTATTGCACTCTCTGGTGACAAGGGTGGATGTGTTTCTGAGTCACTGGAAAATCATTATGTGAAACTTCCCAAAATGATAACATGTGATTAGTGATGTTGCTCTTCATTAGATTTTCATTTCAATATCTAAATAGTCTACTTGTCAGTCAGTCATTAGCTTTTCATGTTTTCCACTGTCATCTAGTAACAAAATATTTATAGGGATAGGCATTAGAAGCAGATGGCTCTTTTTATTATTAAACAATGATGAGTCTTTTCAGAAGTTCAAGTTACTGTATTTTAAATAAGAATGATTATAAATAATTAAAAATCTTTAATACAAGATTAAAAACATCCTACCCTTCTGTTTACTCTACCTTAAGAAATCCTTTTAAAGGTTTCATATAACTGGATGACATTTGGAAATTAAATGAAAGGCAAAAGCTTTGGCAAATATGCAGTGAGTTCAATTTTATTGTGTCTTTAGCATCTAAGACACTCAACTGCAAGTTCAGCCCATTGTTCTTCCAGCAGCCAGGGGAATCTGAAGTTCTTTCCCCAGGAAGCAGAAAAATCAAATAACGTCTACTTAGTGAATCTCATCAGAACAAGCAAACTTGTATTTGAACTCCTCAAAAAATCATTGCTAGGGATAAGCGAAATGATTATTTCTTCCCAGTTGGATTTTGGTGTGGTATCTCACACCACATAAGAGTCTCAGACCTTAAGTTCTATTTTGACTTCCCCTGTGTAATATAATATAAAATTTCTCTGTCAGGTGTGTTTGTTCCTGATACTTGTTCCTGAAATGTAATACAAACTATTTTTTCTGGTAATATTTAAATTAATTAGTAATGTAAACATCTAGAAAGATTTTTTTTTTAAATGGTAAAATAGAAATAATTTTCACCATTTAATAAGAACATCACTGACAATTTCTAAAGGGTCTACCTGGTGGAATCAAATCCTCTTTGTGGCCATTATTTATCCCTAATAATAGCCAGCATAAATATTGTGACAAGAGCAAATGTTTGGGCAGGTTCTTAGTTGCCTGTAATCTCTGCTAATCAAAACATAACAGTCATTAATTTGCTGTCAGGTGTGATTCAGTTGCCCAAGG
Source organism: Eopsaltria australis (assembly GCA_034509425.1). NCBI lineage: Eukaryota > Metazoa > Chordata > Aves > Passeriformes > Petroicidae > Eopsaltria > Eopsaltria australis. The sequence goes on along the minus strand of JAVTVJ010001378.1, from coordinate 24,521 downwards.
CATATTTATTGAATGACTGAAATAAAGTGTTTCGTGTGAAATTTAAATAGGAAAGAAACTGTCTAGACTCCTTTGAGAAGAATGTTTTCTACTAAATATGTAAGTTTTTAGGAGGAACAGAAACATCTTGTGGCCTTTAATTATCAGAGCTCTAAACATGAAAGACATTCCCAAATTTTAAGCCCATATGGTAATATAATGGTTTAGGTTAGTCATTGGTTGTATTTTCTGCTATTTCAGGTCCCTGTAAGACACTATTAAGCTCCCTTGCCATAACCAGGGATCTGGAAGAACTGAGAGCATTGTCCTCAGAGTTATATATCTCCATCCCAAAAAGAAAGTCTCAGAGTCAAAAGGGACTTCCCAGCTCCTGTTGCCAATCCTGGGGCGAAGCTGCAGGACAGGGGGTGGAGTAGAGGCTGTGCTCCAATGCTGTCATGGTCTCTACAATAGCATTGCCCTAGGTGTACCGTGCTGTGGCCACTCAGTTCCTCTGCAGAGGGACTTGCCCTGATGTATTCTGGCCCCTCAATTATGCCAGTATTACTTACTGTGAAACACATGTGGGAACTAATCCATTTTTTTTCTTAAAATAGGATTTTAGAAGTATTGCTGCCTGATCTAGTTTCCAGCATAGCTCCACAAGTTCCTCTGCTGTGGCAGCAGCAATAGGGAGGGAAAATAAATGCCCAAGTATTTGGGAAGACAAAAACTGATACAATATGAACAAAAATCATCACTCTCCATCTGATGCCAAAATGATTTTTTCTTTTATATATTTTTCATATATTTGTAACTCTGTAGACTATTATTGTATAGTTATATAATTCCTAGCTAGCTCCAGCATTTTTCCTACCCTGATAAACAGAAAGACAAAACAAATTCCAAAGACCCTATCCTAATCTTGCTTCTTCTGGGAACCAAGGACAAGCTACACTCCCAAGACACTTTTCTATAAACAACAAGAAGAAGGGGGCTCCAGAAGAGGTTGAACCAAGTGCTGGAATTACCTCATCACCTGTGCTTCTAACTGGGGATTCTTGGCAATATGCTAATTTGCTAAACTTATAAAACTGTATCCACCCTAAGTGACCTGGGCGTTTTTCCACTTTCCTCTGGAGGCCTCCAATTAAAGACCAGCTTTTTTATTACTTCCTATATTCATATTGCCTCAAAAGCGTGTTTCTAGATTTTTAATGCATCACATCTGCCATCTAAGTGCAAAAGCAGCATGGAGAGGGGGTGCAAAAGCCCTGCTCATGCCACCCCTCAGTCTGCAGGCTGGATGGAAGAACCACAGTGTATTCTCTGTCTCACACTGATTGATTTCTCCTGTGTTTAGGGGAAAGAGGTTTATTGTTACTACTGTGTTGTATTTAGGTTTATTGGTGTTCCTTGATTTTATCATTGTTTTTTAATTTGTAATTTCTGGTTGAACTTTAGCTAATCACACAGCAAAAAACTTGTGTGGTGTCAAAAGCATGGCTCAGTTTCCAAGATGCACATTAACTTTCCCATTGTACAAAAATTTTCAATTTTCAGTTTTAGGCACAAATGACTGTTTCAGCTTTCAGGAGCCTGGAAAATTATATCAACAGTGCATCATGTCAGGAGTGAAACATTTCAGAGTAAAAAAGGGAGAACAGCAACCATTGTGTTAGCCCACCTGGGTCTGATGACTTTAGTTTTTATGCACACCAGTACTAGTCCTGATATATTGGGACAGTTTTAAGACCAGTACCTGTGAAAAGTTGCTTAGGATAGAGCTGACCCTATATGAATTTATGAGGTATTCTGATGCTCTTCATTTAGAAACCATTGAGCAGATTTATGTTACTTTTTTGCTCAGAAAGTCTGTGCATGTCAGTAAATGTACAGACAACATGAATCATGTGCAGGCAAAATCTTTCTGTGGTCATGTTTTATGGAGCCTTTTGTGTCCAGGCAATGAAAGGATAAGAGTTTTTGAAGGAAAGAGCAGCCATGAGAGGCATAGCATTTTGAGAAAAAGCCATGTGAGATTTTTCCCTCTTGAAGGATGAGCTAGAAACTACACACATGGTATTTGGATTCTTCTTGTGCTATAGAAAATAGAACTTCTGGAAATGAGAATATTGATATGCAAGTTGCTTTGCTGCATCATTCTCCTGCTAAGGACAGCAACACATAGTTGAGGGTTCTGAGGGTTGGTTAATACTTCAGGGCAAAAATTATTGCTCGTAAGATCATGTTCTGATTTGTAGACCCGAGGGACAGATTTTTCCATCAGAATAAGGAAATAAATGTGTGTGTATGCATGTTGAATGCAAATGCTAATTTATGGTTATGCACAGCCATTCGTTTAAATGTTTTCATAAGTATTTGCACTCATAAATCTGTTAACTGTAAATTTAGATTAGTCCTTCAAATTTACTATTGGCCTGATCCAAACTTGCTGAAATTCCTAAGGTCTCCTATTGACCTGAGCATTTCTGGATCAGATACTGTCAGCTGTTTTCACAAACAGCTAAAATATGGGCCTTGAAGAGAGATGAGTTAGAAACCTTTCAGAATTGGCCATGAGTAAATCTTTGTGCAGACATCTTTTCACTGGGCACTTAAAAGTTGCATAGGGGAAAATTTTACCCTGCTCTCCTTCTTTCTTCCACAATATCTGAGCATTGCAGTAGATATAGTGCAGCAATAACACACTGGTTCCCCCTTCCGTAATACTCATCCCATTCTAATGAAGGAAGGTATTTCAGGATCAAATTCAAATTTACCAGTTTTGTGACATTACAGTTTTAAAGTGATTGATTTTTATTGGCATTTTTTTCCTTAGGAATAAAGGTGTAATTTCAGATTAGCAGTCTGAGTGAGGCTGTTTATCTGAATAAAGTTACTTGAACACCTATAAGTATTTATGGGTTGAGGCTCTCTTGGGCCACTGAAGTGTGGTCTCAGTGATATTCTGAACAGCCCACCATTGCTGTAATAGTCCAGTCGCCTGCCCAGACTAAATTCCTATTTAAGACCTTTTCAACACATGAATTACTTAACCAGTAAACCAAACAGGTCTGTCTATCTTGTAAATACATATTTAGGGCCTTTTTAACATGAGGTTTACTGAGCTGACAGCCTGTAACAGCTCTCTCCAGAGCTCTGATAGCCTGCAAATACCCCTGTGTGAGCATTACAGGAACTTGCTGCAACGCAACTGGAGCTGCTCCTCAATTGGAATCACCTGAACAAACAGCTTTTATGGAAACAGCTTCTGTGCACATAGTGCCAGCACTGCTGATTGCTGCTGTCAGGCTCCTTTGTTTTGTTACATGATGACTGTTTCTGTACAATCAGGTTGTGCTTGTTATTTTACTGTGATTGGAGTCTTTGTATTTTACCCTGAACTTCTTAAAATTGGAGATAAATCACAAAATGCACCTGTAGGAAATAAAGGGCAGTTTTTGAATTCAACAATCAGAAGACATAATTTAAAAGAGAAGGCTTCAAGAAATATGGATCCTAATAGAGATATGGGTGGTGTAGTTTAGAAGAGCTGAAATGGTGGACAAGGACATGTCTTTCCATTGTCATCAAACCTGATCGGTGTGGTAGGAGAAATAGGCACAAACTTGCTGTGCTGTAGATACTTAATGGAAAAAGCAGAAGCTTCTCACCACATGCCTTACCTTATGGAGCTGCTGTTGTGGTGAAGGGTCTGAACTGACAGCTCAGAGTCGGCTTAAATAATTTGGTTCTTCATCATAGAATTGTGAAATGGTTTGGATTGGAAGGCACCTTAAAGATAATCTAGTTCCAGCCCCTGCCATTGACAGAGACACCTCCCACTTGACCAGGTTATTCAGATCCTCATCCAGCATCGTCTTGAGCACTGCCAGGGATGGAGCATCCTCAGCTTCCCTGGGTGTCTCACCACCCTCATAGTAAAGAACTTGTTCCTAATATCTCATCTAAATGTGCCCTCTTTCATTTTAAAGCCCTTATCTCTTGTCCTGTCATGACATGCCCATGTATAAGTCCCTCTTCAGCTCTCTTGTAGCCCCCCTTAAGGGCTGGAAGGCTGCTCTAAGTTCTTCCTGACGCTTTCTCTTTCCCAGGCTGAACAACCCTAACTCTCTCAGTCTGTTATCATAGGAGAGAGACTTGTTTATTTTCTGACCATTGGTTCAGACCTAGCAGTTATGGCTGAACCATGGTTGCTCCACGGTATAGAGACACTTGCTGGCAATATTATTCTGATTTTTGGTGGCAATTCTTAATATTATATAGTACCTGCTGATAAGAAGTATCATGAAAGAAGTGAACAGGTATTGTGTGTGCCTGTAATCTGTGGTCTTGGTTGCTTAGGAGAGTCTGGTTTATGGGGACTTGGGGTGATTGCTTTTTTTCCCCCATTCCACCTGTTCTGTCCTACAAATAGAAAGAAAAAATGGACTGTGTTTTAAAGCCATCTTGTGAGGAATTCTCTTGGATTAGTAAATAGATTATCAAAGTTATTTCAGTTGGACCCGAGGAAGCACTACAATGATCAGGGCTTCTAAAACCTTCCCTTGTGATTTCTTCCTTTGAACTCAAAAGAGTTCTGAGTGGCAAACACCCAGCCTGTGATCCAGCTGACTGCAACTACTGACTAAAAATGGAAAAGGTCACAGTTGAAAGGGAAAAGTGGCACTAGAATATTTTTTGCTGTATTTCTTTGAATAACACTGGATAATAATTAAAATAAGACTGTTCAAGCATGCATTTGGCATAAAATAGCATGAGATTATGTACTTTCACTGCCATTTATATTTTTTAAATACCCATGAATTTCCACCAGTATAATTTACAGACAGACAAAAATAAACATGGAATTTCTCCCTAACTGTGGCAAATTGTCCACTGTAAATGAGCAAAGGGTTGATTAAAGGAGCAGTCCTTTTCTTTCAGTTTTTCATTTGTCTTTTAAGCATTGAAGTCACTTTTCAAGTATAAATTAAACAAAACCATTCTACTGAGATTCTTCAGTGTTATGATGTCCTGTATGCTACACAAATTCACAAGCAGGTAAGCTAAGGACAGTTGTATTGAGAGACTTGCCAAGTCAATCCGTGGCAGAACTGGCAGTAAAAGCCAGAAGCCTTTAATAGTAATGCATCTCTTTTTTGCCCATTAAATCACTCTTCTTCCTTGCTAGTCACTGGGTCATTTAGATAGAAGGCAATATCAGGGTAGTTTCTGCTACAGCTGTTAGTTGATTTTGAGTGTATTGCTGTATATCATCACAGAATTCTGACATTCAAAGTGAATGAAGTTGCTGTCCAAGTAACAAATATCCCAATTTAGGAATTTGAATTGTGTCCACAATTGTTATTACCATTTATTGTATTTTAAAACAGGAGGAAAATATATCAAGTCAGTGATATTAATTCTGTTTCACGATTTCATAAAACAAGCACAGGGTTACTCCTTACTTCGCCTGGAAGCTAATAAAAATTCTTACTTGTTGTCAGAGCTTGTAAAGTTTTATAATATTTTTCGGTGTAATACCTACTCGTCCTCCGATCCCAGGCACGGTGCCTCTGCTCGGTGGTTGCCTTCCTCACCACTGTGCTACCTCAACCCCCTGTCCGTTAGGATGAGAGCCGAGGGAACCCCGAGGATTCCACACAGGGAGGAAGGCGTGGAGGGTCGTCTTGGGTTTGGTTCAGGAGGAATCACAAAGGCAGGAGCGACTCTATGCTTCAGGCAACAGAGAGGTTTATTCCCTGGAACCCCAAAGTCAAAGGAGCCCCGACTAGCTCTCGACAGCAACTTATGTAGTACAATAAACAACCAATCAGGGTAAAGGCTTGGGGTGGGATTAAGGCGGGAGCTTTCAACAGCAGCAAATAATATAGAAACAGGGGAGTGGTTTGGGGATAACAACAAATCATAAACAGGGGTACAGAGAACTTTCCAGAACAACCTGTCAATCACCTTTGTGATAGACAAATAACATATTCAATAGGAACAAGGGGTGTCAACTTTGGGTGTTAACTGGGGTGTGACTACAACCAGGCTAAACCATGGATGTTTTTATAGCAGGGGGGCGACTCCCCGATGGACCAATCCACCAGGAAGTCCTCAAGCCCCTAGGTCTCGTTTCTATATTGACAACTGCCACATCTCCCCCTTTTCTTTTATTTAAAAAAGCCCGTTGTACTAACGATACTAGAATATTTTTTAAGCAACCAAACATACTTAACACGATAACGATGACGATTAGGATCCATAAAATAGATTTCAATAAGTCCATGCCCCATTTTGAAATGCCCCAGTCACTCATTAGATGGTCCAACCAGTCTTTACTTTCAGTCCTTAGTTGAGTGAATTGTCCTTGCAGTTCTTGTAGCGTTGCATGGATGCTTTTTGAATGGGATGATAAGTTCATACAACACATCCCTTCAAAGTCCTCGCACCCGTGCCCGTGTGCGAGAAGGAGAAAGTCAATCGCCGCCCTGTTCTGCAGGGTGGCGTGCCTAGTAGTGTCCTTATCTTCCAGCAGCTGGGTCAATGCCCAGGACGTGAGGTTGGCTTGTCTGCCAAGCCAACACTCTAAATGGCCTAATTCCCCCAAGGCCTTAGCTGCCGCCACCCAGGGCACGAATATGGAGGCAGCCACCCTCTTTGAAAAACTCCAATGTTCAACAGCCGAATTGCAACTTTCGTCCCAAATTCTGAGTGATCTTTTTTGACGGGTCAGATTATAGAATTTTCTCCATTCAAGAATTTGGGTCTTGTTGGGGGTCATGAGGGTGAGTTGGCCCAACGTGCATGGCCCACCTGAAAGACGGGACGGTATCCCAGCCCAGACTCTATCTCCACAGATTAAGAATACGCCGGAGGGGAGAGTCTTCGGGACGGGCGTGGACTTGGACCGTTTGAGGACAGATCTCGTGGTATAGTTACACCAATTTTCAAGACTGTACACTGATCTTTTTAGGGGATGCACATCCTGGTATGGAATTTTATCATATCCTCCAAATATTTTAGCATCTTCCCACTTAGGGAAGTAGTCAAAATTGATACAAAAGTCAGCTTTGGAGGACCCCAACAGTGCCAATTCTTGGGGCTCCTCTGGTGCATGGGGAAGGGTCCTCATCCACGCATCCCAGTTGTCAACAGGTTCGGGCCTTTTACCTGCGAAGGAGGTGTCATTCATTCGCAGGGGGATACCTACTAGGCAGGTCGACATGGGATCTGAAGTTGCACCCATACTCAAACACATGCTGTCTTGGTTTAGGGCTTTGGCTAACGTGATCCAGATATTCTCTTGTGGCTGTTGTACAAGCCATCCTTCGATTCGGGGCAGGACGTTCAGCATCACCCACATCAGGGCCATGATGACTCCCGTGGTTTTCATTGTCATGGATCCTTTAAATCTAATATCAAAACAAACATGAATAACTTTTGAATCAAACCAAAACAATTTTTCAATTTTCTGATTCTTTTCAACTCCTCTCCGCCTCCCCCTTTTCTTTTACTTAAATTAGGATACAAGGTGGGATAGGGTTATTACGGGACTGTTAGGTTGGGATATAAACAAGGAGAATAAGGTAAGTGAAGGGATATGGGGTTGGAACACAGGGTAGTCTTAGAGGGAGTGTCGTAGAGGGGTTAATCATAAACTATGGCTTCTCTGTCTGGTATTCGCTGGTCGCTGATCGGTACACGTCATATCAGGTAAGTCCTTTCCCTTTCCATTTCTCCTTTTTCTTCTTTTCCATGCGACTGATGGATTGTTGTCGCTCTTATCCTTGTCTTTCCCACGATCCTCCACATACGGCTTCACATTTTTTGCCGGAATCCACCGCGGACCGCCTGGGGTGGAGACACATGCATACCCCCTCCCCCAGACGATTAACGGTGCGGGACCTAAAATTTGATGACTCTGCGGATCCTTAAACAGCACCGGCGGTCTTTCTGTCAATTTGGAATTTGTCGAATTCATGAAATGCCGGAAGACGGGGGGAGTTGGCTCACTATCAGAGCAATTTAAAAATTTAACGTAAACAGAGCCTTGCAGAGGCGCTCAACGGGCGACTTCTCTCCTGCCTCTCCCCGCTGCTGTGTAAGGATGCGTTTAATATCTTGATGTTTCCTCTCAACTAACGCTTGTCCCGACGGAGAATGTGGAATTCCGGTCGTATGTTCTACTCCCCAGTTTTGAAAAAACTGACGCAAGGAGGCAGATACATACGCCGGTCCGTTGTCTGTTTTAATCTGTTTTGGAATTCCCAAAACTGCAAATGCCATAGTAAAATGTTTTTTGGCATCTCTCGCCTTCTCTCCGGCATGAGCCGAGGCGAAGAGAGCGCCTGAAAATGTGTCTACTGACACGTGTATATATTTCAACTTCCCGAAAGGTGTAAAATGGGTGACATCTGATTGCCAAATCTCATTGGAGTTCAACCCCCTAGGGTTGACTCCTGCGTTGAATGTAGGTATTTGATAGGATTGACATGATGGACATGTGGCCACTATTGCCTTAGCTTGCTCCAAGGATAGGTGAAACATCCTACGGAGTGCTGGCGCATTCTGGTGAAAGAATTGATGGCTAAGGCGAGCCTGTGCGAATGTGTCAGGTACTGTACACTTCATCACAGGCATCGCCAGAGCATCGGCTCTCGCATTGCCTTCAGATATAAAACCTGGCAAGCCAGAATGTGATCTTACGTGCATCACAAAATATTGATGCTGGCGGTGGGACAATAACATTACGAGCCGCGCAAGCAAACCAAATAATTTTTTATTTGGGACCTCTCTCAGTAAGGAATGCTCTGCTCTAGAAACTACTCCTGCCACATATGCCGAATCAGTTACGAGGTTGAGTGGCAGTTCCTCAAACCTCTCAAACACTCTAACTACAGCAGCTAGTTCAGCTATTTGAGGGGAACCCTCAACTATCTGAACTTCTTCGTCCCACTGGAGGGTCTCTGGATCTCTCCAAGTCAACACCGACTTATGAGAAGAGCCAGAGCCATCTGTAAAAACTGTTAGAGCATTCTTAATTGGTGTTTTACTTTGAGCCACATCAGGAGCCAATTTAAACTCAGTATTGAACAATTGGTGTTTTAGCTTTTGGTTGCCAATTTGGCCTGAGTAATTTTCGAGGGCAAGCTGGAGGTCCTCACTTTCTTGGAGCACTTCTTCAAAACTATTCTGCTTCCAAGGAACTTGGATGTACGCAAAATCACATCCTGCTAGTACACGGAGCCGGTGCCGAGCCTTAATGATCAGCTCGGCCACCAGTTCCTGTGGCCTTGTTATTGTCTTGGACGATGTGTGAGGCAAGAAAATCCACTCCACGATTAGGAGCGACTCCTTGACCCCCTCGTCCCACTGAAAAATGAGACCATAATACCTTGGTGTCTTTCCCAGTACCATAAATCGGTACGGGAGAATCGGGTTAATTCTGTGTGCGTGTTTTGTGGTGATCGTAAACATTACCTTCTTGATGACTTGTTCGGCCTCTGGTGTCATGGCTATTGGGGCGTCTAGGGCTTGTCCTCCTCGTAGCAGCTCAAATAAAGGTGACAACTCTGAAGTTTTCAGTCCGAGGAGCGGCCTGATCCAGTTTATCGATCCACACAGTTGATGAAGTTCGCGCAAAGTTGACGGATGCTGCTCTAACTTCAGCAACTGCGGTGTTACTGTTGTCTCCTGGATCTTCATTCCCAAGTACTTCCAAGGTGGCATCCTCTGTATCTTTTCGGGATGTACTTGCATTCCCACGTCCTCGATGGCCTTGACAACCTCCTTTAAGGCAGAGTCTAGAGTCTCTCGGTTAGGTGAGCACACTAATACATCGTCCATATAATGATAAATCTTTGACTGTGGAAAGGTTTTCCTAACCGGGGAGAGCACCTCCGAGACATACCATTGGCAAATTGCTGGGGAATTTTTCATTCCTTGAGGCAATACGAGCCAATGATAATGTCTCATCGGTGCCTCCCGGTTTATGGAAGGCACTGAAAATGCAAATTTCGGCGCGTCGTCAGGGTGCAAAGGAATACTAAAAAAGCAGTCCTTAATGTCTATTATAGCTAGAGGCCAATTCTGCGGTAACATTGCAGGTGATGGGAGACCTGGTTGGAGGGGGCCCATTTCCTCCATCACTTTGTTCACTGCTCTTAGATCTTGTAGCAGCCGCCACTCGTTCTTTTTTGGTTTTTTGATAACAAAAACTGGAGTGTTCCAGGGGCTGGACGATGGCACAATGTGACCCTTAGCCAGTTGTTCGGCAACAAGGTCTTCTAGGGCGCGCAACTTCTCTCCTCTGAGGGGCCACTGCTCCACCCTCACCGGTGTGTCAGTGAGCCACTTGATAGGTGGGGTGGAGCGTGCCGCAGTGGCCCCGACTAGAAATTCTGGGGTGTAAAAGGAATTTCTAGTCTCGCGCCCCATTGTGCCATCGCGTCCCTTCCCCATAACGTAAAACCTGAGGGGACAATATAGGGTTTTACGCAAGCTACCCGTCCTTCCGGACCCTCAATGGAGATGTTTGTGAGGCTCCTTTTGGGGGTAATTTGGCCACCCACTCCAACTAAGTTTCCTGGGGAAGGTTTTGTTCCCCATTCCGCTGGCCATTCTGTCTCTGCTATAACAGTGACGTCGGCGCCTGTATCTAGCATTCCCACTCGATCTATTTCGGAATGCCCATTTCGCAGTCTACATTGAAAAACAGGCTTGTCTTTTCCCACAACACTTGTCCACCACACACACGGTGTGCGAGCATTTCTAGGTATATTCTCGGGCAGCACAATCGCTTGTGCCAGCCAGGTACCTTTTGGAAGAAACCATGGTATGTGGTTGGGTTGTATGGTCACTGCAATGTTCTTCCCCGGTGCGTAAGTCTTAACTTCAGGAATCACAAAGATCCCCGGTGGACTCTTATTGGAGTCACCAATAATTAATACAGTCACGGGTGTCATGGGTGGATTTTTAATTGTCGCAGGAACACGTTGGGTGTCATCACGCGTTATATGTTCAACAAAAGCACTCACCAATTGGAGTCTCACAAATGGTGTAGGTGATAAGTCTCCTGGATAAAGCTGTTGGTGTTGGATGTTTCTAGGCTCTAATGGTGTAGTGTCGTCAGAGGTAGCAGTCCTTAATTTGTTGAAGGAGCGCGAGGCTGCTTCGCGCTCCCATCCTGGTTTCCCGACCAGTAGGGTGATGGTGTTTGAGGGATCCACCATGGCATCGTTGGTGGGTACCATCCCCACGGCGGAGGATTTGGTGGCGCTTGCGGTTGTGGTGCTGGTGGGAAAGACTTGGCAGAATTGTTAGCTTGAGTCTTATTCTTATTTAGTTTTGGTTTTTTACAGTCCTTTGCAAAATGTCCAGTTCCATTACAATTGAAACACTTTTGTTCTTGTTGACCTGCATTTGTCTTTGATGTCTCCTTAGTATATTGAGTTTCTACTGGATATGTCACTTTACATTTATGTCCACACATTTTTGATTCATTCCCTGGTACACGTGGTTTAATTTGTGCACACTTTTCTGTAATTTGCTCAATCGTTGGTGGGGGGTCAATGGGAAACATCTCAATAACTCGTTTACACTGTTCATTCGCATTTTCTTTAGCTAATTCAGTTAGCATTTCTCTCAGCATCACTGGATTGCTGATAGCTTTACTCATCGCCTCCCTGAGGCGATCCACAAAGGCTGTGAAATTCTCATCCGGGCCTTGCCGGATCGTTGTGTAACTAACTGGAGGCCCCATGTCAATAGACATAGTGAACAAAACGTTTTTTGCTGCTAACTGTACATCCCTTAGTATTTCCTCTGGAATGTTATTTGCTTGGTCACGAGGTTTGGATTGATTCCCCTCCCCCACAAGATGGTCTATAGTAATATTGGCTTTATTTGGGTCACCTTTATATGATTCAAGCAACTTTGTTAATTCTCTTCTCCATCTTTTGTCCCATATCCAGTAGTGACTCTCAACTAAAAGACTTGACATCAGCGTTTTGATGTCATCAGGTACTAAGACAGATGATTTAAAGGTTGCATTTATAAGTCCTTTAAAATATGCTGAATCTCTTCCAAATTCTTTTGAGGCTTTACAGATTTCTTTTATCGTTTGTTGTGGGAGAGGCTCCCATCTGGGATTGGCACCTGTCCTATTGTATGTCACTGGTGCTACAATGGGTGTGGGCAAGGCTGCTGCCAAGGCTTGTTGGCTATAGGCTTCAGGCACACCCCCTTCCGGTGTAGACCCGTGGGAACCGAAAGCCTGGGCGGGGGAAAGTGGAAGGGGGGCGGGGTTCCCAGGGGAGGAGACAGGGAGGTGGGCGGGGTGCGCGACGGCAGGGGTGGAGGGTGTTGGGGGGTGGAGCTGGGAAGGAGGGAGGGGACCCGTAGGATTGACATCGCCGGCCGCAGAGGGTGGGACCGACGCGTGACCAATCGATGCCAAGGGGGTAGAGCTAGGGAAGGGGGTTAGGGGGTTCCCGCCGCGATCTCCCGCGCATGCGCCCTGAATTCCGCATTGCGGCAAAACTAATTCAATGGTATACCGTGGCGCAGTGAAAATTCCCCTGCCGCCATCTCCCGATGGCGCAGTAAGAATTCCCCCGCCGCCATTTCCCGATGGCGCAGTAAGAATTCCCCCGCCGCCATCTCCCGATGGCGCAGTAAGAATTCCCCCGCCGCCATCTCCCGATGGCGCAGTAAGAATTCCCCCGCCGCCATCTCCCGATGGCGCAGTAAGAAGTCCCCCGCCGCCATCTCCCGATGGCGCAGTAAGAATTCCCCCCCCGCCGTTCCCCGATGGCGCGGGTTTAAATTCTATTAAACTATTATAACGTGGGGAGGGACACACAACCGGTGCAACTGGGGACGGAGGGAAAGGAATAAGGGCTGGGGTGGGATCTGTCTTGGGTGGATCCGTCCCAGGACAGAAGGGGTCGGTGGGATCACGAACAGAATCGGAGCTTCTGTGGCTCCGGATTTCTCCCTCACGCTGCTCGCTAATGAGGGGTATCCTGCTGTTTTCCACACCGGAGGGAAGAGGGATCGGGTTAGTGGCATTAGGTTCACTTTTCGGAGAAGGGGGAACAGCTTTATCTAAACCAGAACTCTTCTCCCCGTTGTTAGATAAAACTCGATAAATCGCGATTTGTAACCCGAAAAATTTCTGAACTGCAAATCGCCCCTCGCTGTCACATTCGTTTAGTTTAAATCCTACACGATCCCAAAATTCTAAAGTAAAAACCTCTTTTGGTGCTTCAAAAGAAACATTTTCGATTACCCACTTTACAAATTTCCGTAATAACTTTTTGTCAAATTTTTCCCCTGAAGTAACTAACTGAACTTTTAAACCGTAATAAATAAATGAAAGCTCCTTTTCCCTCTTAGCAAGGTGGTTGCCCATCCTTACTATAGAAGAAAACTCCCCCACCTTAAACTTAAAAAAAAAACGCGGCGGAACAAAGTCCAAGCACTCACTTGCTCTGCGAATTCTTCTCCGAATTCTTTTTCGCCGGCTTCTTCAAATTCCCCTCTCTTCTCGAGGGTCCCCTCTCTTGTCGAGGGCAAACCACCAAAAGAAATCCAAAGAAATGGGGGGGCCTTTGTGGAGTGAGCTGCTTTCCCGCTCCCAGAGCCGGGGGTCGCAGCTCGACCTGCAGAAGCTGCTTTCTTAAACGAAAGGCGGTTTCGCAGGGAGTGGCCCGCAACGGCGTCTTCGCTGCTGGTAGCGAGCTGTCTTTCGTGATTCCTCCAGGAACCACTCACGTTGGGCGCCAACTGTAAAGTTTTATAATATTTTTCGGTGTAATACCTACTCGTCCTCCGATCCCAGGCACGGTGCCTCTGCTCGGTGGTTGCCTTCCTCACCACTGTGCTACCTCAACCCCCTGTCCGTTAGGATGAGAGCCGAGGGAACCCCGAGGATTCCACACAGGGAGGAAGGCGTGGAGGGTCGTCTTGGGTTTGGTTCAGGAGGAATCACAAAGGCAGGAGCGACTCTAAGCTTCAGGCAACAGAGAGGTTTATTCCCTGGAACCCCAAAGTCAAAGGAGCCCCGACTAGCTCTCGACAGCAACTTATGTAGTACAATAAACAACCAATCAGGGTAAAGGCTTGGGGTGGGATTAAGGCGGGAGCTTTCAACAGCAGCAAATAATATAGAAACAGGGGAGTGGTTTGGGGATAACAACAAATCATAAACAGGGGTACAGAGAACTTTCCAGAACAACCTGTCAATCACCTTTGTGATAGACAAATAACATATTCAATAGGAACAAGGGGTGTCAACTTTGGGTGTTAACTGGGGTGTGACTACAACCAGGCTAAACCATGGATGTTTTTATAGCAGGGGGGCGACTCCCCGATGGACCAATCCACCAGGAAGTCCTCAAGCCCCTAGGTCTCGTTTCTATATTGACAACTGCCACAAGAGCTTATGCTTTTCCAGGAAAATTAAGAAAAGTTACTTCAGCAACACTTTATTGCTGGGCAAGATTACAATGTATGGAATGTGCTTTTCAGTCAGTGAAGGAAGAAAAAGGTGCTGGCAATATTTTCTTATTTATGGAAATCTGTGGATTATAAATCTTCTGTTTTGGATAAATTCTTTGTTTAGACAGTTCTAACATTATTATCCCACATACTTCCATATATACTTTACAGTCAAAATGTTTCCAAGGGTTTTATTAATGCTATTTTTCATATGCCTTCTACTTCAATTTTCATGTAGTCTGTCTTGGAAACATGAAATCTAGCTCTACAGACAAAAGATGGGAGGGAATAATTTATTTTACATTTTAAAAGTAGTCTAAGTCATGTTAACCTGCTTATTATAATGCTGCTATTTTATATCCTAGGATATCCTAGGAAATCCTAGAGCACATGAAGTATGGGCTGAATCCCCCTAGCAAGAGGGAACCTTTTACTAGAAACTGGACTTAAAACAAGGTTTCAGCATTATGCATGCTGGGTCTTCAGAGGAGAAATCAAAAAAAAGCAGGAGAGGCCTTTTCTCTGGGAGTTTGCTTTTTTATTTAATGAGGGATCTCTTCAAAGAGAATGTGATAGTCATTCCTAGAGGGCATGGTTTGGTGAGCAGGAATACAGGTGAAACTGTATCGAGCATCAAAAAGCAGAAGATGAGTTTGCTTTGTATTTCATCTCATGATTTTATCAATCTGCACAAGTATATGTGTGGGGGTAGAGGGCATTCCGTG
Organism: Eopsaltria australis; assembly: GCA_034509425.1. Lineage (NCBI taxonomy): Eukaryota > Metazoa > Chordata > Aves > Passeriformes > Petroicidae > Eopsaltria > Eopsaltria australis. Next base: position 9,303 of record JAVTVJ010001378.1, on the reverse strand, counting down.
TGCAACAGAAGTTGGAACAGCTGAAACTCAGCATGGATATGGTGCCCACAGACCTCATTTTGGTGCCAGGAAAATCAAAATGTGTTTTGAAAGTCATTTCCTATCGCTTCATGTGCTTAATTTTCAGGCACATGTATGTGATTAAAATTTGCATATTTTAACTGTACATCTTTTTATATGTGTGTACCTCAAGGTAAACAAGAGCATGATTTGGATGGAATTTTAATAGTGCTTTCTAAGAATTTCTAAGTTCAACTTTAAAATTAGCTTTTTCATAGTATTTTGCCTTTACTGTGTCTGAAAGGCATAAACTGATTTACAGGAAAATATATTTCTCACAAATGTCTTTGAAAAACTACATTTTCATCTTGATTTCAATTAATATCCCAAAATAGCCTTCACACAGTTGTAGATTTAGGCTGTCCAAACACATGGAATTGTGACTGGGTAAGAGTTTGAATCTACAGCTACATGTTCCACTGTCCAGATAAATGCTTGCTGCAGCAGATGTTGGCACATCTGTTATGCCTCCCCATTTCGATTGGCTGCCTGGGTGTTTAGAAAGTGCTGATGAGGCAGATAAATCTTCTGACACATTTCAGGCCCAAAGCAGGCAGGCAGCAGTAACAATGATGTTTACAGAGCCAAGTACTCAGCGGTAATGTTTTGAAATACGGCAAATACAAAGTATGATTTTACCTGCAGTAGGTGAAATTTATGGTATTGTATTGTATTGTATTGTTTTAATTTATTATTTAATTTATTGTATTGTGAAAGCTAATTAGTCTAAGTGATTCTCAGCTAATCTGAACTGCAGATATGATGCCTCTTAAATCTCTGGACTTTGTATATCTAAGGTATGTTGTCTAGAAAAAGGTGCTTGCTACAGTTTACAAAGAACTGTAAGCTAAGAGGCTCTTTATTAAATGTAAGGGAATTGGGAACCAGAAACAGCTGAGGTATCTGTGTTTTTTGGAAGGGGAATAGTTGTCATGTGGGGACCTGAAGTTCCTGGCCTTATCAGAATTCTAACTTTCAACAGGTTTTCTTCTACCCAATGAAGCATGTCAGATTTGAATGGTTATACCATTAGGGCCTGGAAAAAGCCAGAGCATCAAAGAGGACATTCATGGACAGAGAAGTATATATGTGACAGTTGCCAGTGTGAGGCTGGTTTCCAAGTACATAGAACTTTTGCAGGTCTTGTGTCCCTTACAGTCCTTAATGTCCAATACAACAAATGATAAACAGAAATGTAGAAGTCACTGTAAAGATTCTGGCACTGATGTCATGTGCTAATATTGTCTCATTCCCTTCAGTTACCACTAAATTTCCCAAGTGCCTTTCAATTATCCCTCTTTGAGGCAAGTCCAGAAATTGCAGTGAGCCTGTTGTAGAGGAGCAAACAAATGGATGCTGATTATACAGCTGATATAGCTATAGTTGGTAATGTTTTGCAGTATACAGTCTACAACTTCTCAGGCCAGCTCTTCCAGTCTTTGACTACCCTCATAGTAAGAAGCACTTCCCTAAATATCTAATTTGATATTATGTCTCTTGTCTCCTGTGGCTGTCACAATGCACCTCAAGGAAGAGTCTGGGTCTGACCTCTCTGGACTCTTGCATTTGATACCTGAAGAAAGCAATAATATCTCCATATTTCTTTTCAAAAGGCTAACCAGATGCAGTTCTCCCAGCTTCCCCTTGCTGGAGATGTACTCCAGCCCTCTAATTAGTTAATAGACTTCTAGCCAGACATGGAGTACTGTGTTCCTACCTGATAACCAAGAGAGGGTCCATTCTAACATTTTATATCAGAGCCATTTTCATTGGAAAACAGATGGGGGAGCAAGTTCTGGAAAGCCCCGAAAGGAAAAAAATCAGACTGGTTAAGTTTGATGGGTTTGCTCTCCCCACCCTCAAGGAGCTCAAACCAGTGTGACAGTTTAGCATATTCACACACACTGCATGATGGAATAGTTACTACTCCAGTCTGCTTATCTCATTTTAACAGAAGGTTCAGTTTCTGCCTTGTCTGTGCTATTCCCACCTACTTTGTTCAATGAGAAGAAAGTGACAATGTAGTATCTAAGATTGGTGAAAAAGAAACCCTTCAGTGCATATTATCAGTTAGGTAATTATACTTTAAACTCCTCTTGTATCCTTGCAAATTCACATTTCTATTGAGGGAAAGACGAATAGCAAAGACCAAAGTTGACTGCTGAAAAATACTACATATAAGCATTTCATCATGGATCTCCCTGCTCAGAAAGCAAGAATTCATGGTTTTCCCAAACACACAGTATACTAGAAGGGGTGTTGGGTCTCAAGCAGGAGAAAATATATATGCATACATATCATGGGAAAATATAGGTATGCAATTGAGTATCTCTAATAAATTAGCATTCATACTGCACCATGGGGAAAGAACAGAAATAGAGGACAAAGAGGAAGGTGGAAGAATCAGGGAGAAAAGTAAGACCATGGCTTGCTTGAAAGAAGACAGTGGGTATTTTACTTTCCAGTGTGATCATTCAGACAATAGGGGAACATTAGTTTTTAATAGCATGTAGAGTATTTTATGTTTAATGTTTCTCATAAGGGTTGACTTTTTGGATATATCATTTCAACATGAATCTGAAGATTTGGTATCATGCATGCTAGCTAAGCTTCAAGTGAAGGCTTGTGACTTCCTGGAGGATACATTGTCAGCCGTTGCGCCTTTAGCAGCCAGGAAGCCCATAATTTGTAAAGGACTTTTTTTTCTTCTTTGACTTTCATACAACATACACTCACTCCAAAGGCCACCATGTGTCTTTAAGTTAAAATATCCTTTAAATGCAAGTCAGACAGGCCACACAAGATCTGTGAGGCCCACAGAGTTAAGAGTTTATCTCATCCTCTTATGCTCGTACCCTTCCTCCCACTGCAACACTGATTTTGTTCGTAGCACAGTGATCACAGGCTTCTCATATTTGTAGTCCACCTCCATCATTCATCCAGCCCAACCAGTTGTCCCATCTGCTCCATGACTGCTATCAGCCCCTGTCCTCACCTGAAGGTAGTCTCAGCTGATACCAAGGTGTCTTCCTCCTCCCACTCAGGGCCAGCAGGCTGTAACTAATCATCACACATCAGACTGCTGAATACTCACTGGCAGGCATCCCATGCCTTAAGATTCTCCACTGTTTGATTTTTTTACATAGAAGTGTAATTTACACTACAAATTTTCACTCTGAAACTGCAGGGTGAGAATGAATTCCCACATCCATTGGAGCTTTCTTATTATCAAAGGATTCATGAGCTACAGGGCTAAATTCTGCTTCCCCAATTGCATGATTATATTTTATTAATAGGTACGTATATGTCACCATATTAATTCTAGGGTTTTCTGCTAGTTCTTTTTCTTTTTCCTTTTGTTTTGTTTTGTTTTCTAACACTGGTATCATTGTCTACCTCATCCTGCCATCCCAGAGCACTCTTTGTCTGGACACAAAACAGCATCTGGCTCTAAGTGTAGCTATAAAGCAGGGATCAGCAAGAAAGTGATTTTGCTTTCAAGTATTTCTCATACTACATTGTGTTAGGGTTTGAATTATGCATTTAAAAAATGCTTGCTGCTATTTCTACTTTCTGCTTTGATATAAACAAACCTTGCGTTAGCTATTCTTAAATCTAAACCAGACTTTAAAAAATGAGGATTAAATGAGACTTCAGCCTATAAGGTAAAGCCCCCACCGCTTGGACTGAGCATTGTTTTTCCCCACCATGTGGAATGGAGATAACCCTCTGTTTCTATGTGGTAAGCTACCAACCAAATCCATTCTGGCAAATCTGACACCCAATGTGATTTGTCCTTTTCAATGTTGTTTATGAGAAATCAGGACAGTCTTCTGTCAAAATTGATAAGTGAGAAGACACTGGGGAATGCAATTTTATTTGTAACAGCACAGCTGCCAGCACTTCCAACTTGTTTACATCTAGGCTGGTTCTGTCTTGCTCCATAGCTTTTCTATTTCCATCCAAATAGCCCCCAAGTACATTGTGGATGTGCCAGTCTGCGTGAAATCTGAATAACAGAACATACTGGGACTGTTAGAGAGAGGTAAAAAGAATTCATTTCTTTAGGTTATTTTCACAACTTGAGAATGTCAGTAATTTTAAAAGCGAAACCTTGAACTCTACCAAATCTCCACAGACATTTACAGAATGGGTTCCAAAACTGACCTATAATGTGTTAAAATCCTGCAGTGCTTGTAACCTTCCATGGTGAAGATACCAGAGGAGTTAAGAACTTTGCTTTTCTGACAGAAGCATTGTTTTTTCTGGTGAAAGTGGTGAGTGTTTGTAAATTAAATCCCCTGCAAGCTTTTAAATACAAGTTTATTCATTGTGAAAAGAATGCAATAGGACCCTGCAGTGACCTGTGAAGGGGAGGGCTGTTTCATTGCACTCTGTTTCACACTGAATACTTCTGGAACATAGCCTACAATTAGCTTGTGTTACATAGATATTAATATATTTCCTGGAAAATCCCTTTGACAGGAGGGCATAATTCTTGATGGTGTTAGGATAGTTCTCAGGTCTAGGATGCCTTTGTTTGCCTGTATATTACTTGCCTTCTGTCTGGAAGCCCCAGAATCCCAGGCGGCTTTGATCTTTTTTTATTGGCAGTCTTAAGAAAGCTGCAGTGATAGGCATTTCCTCTATACAGGCTCTCCTGTGAGCTGTTTCTTTACAGGAGCTCACCCTAAACACTCAGTTGTCACCGAGGTAAAGTGAGAGAAGGGGTTTATGTTTGACTGATCTATCTTATGACAGAAGAGCTTTTCTAGAAACTGAAAATTCTTGTGTCCTTTTGCCGTTTCTCTTTTGCAGTTATGAATAAATAGGTAGTCTATATGGTTTGTTATTAAAGGTTAGTAAAGTCCAGAGATGGCTGTAAATGTCAGTACTCTGATTCTGTGAATTGTGGGGTGATCTGACGTTTTCACTTTCTCATTATAAGCACATATCCTGTCACTGTGTTTTCAAGAATTGTAATTATGCTCTTAAATTAACTGTTAGATGATTGCCAGGAAAGATTCTCTGCAGTGTAACTGACCTGCCTGGCATGCTCTTACACACAGATATATGAGCACTGTATGTTCCTATGTAATCATATACATAAGTTTGCACACAGGGACACATGCACGTGCAAGTAAAGAATTAAATATTTAACACCCACCCCAACCCTGAAAGCAAAATACCTACCTTAGTGTGAAATTACTTTGTCAAATATACATCAGAAGTGTCACAGACTCTCTTCATCTAAACAGATAGGTAGTCCATAGGAAAAAAAAAATTATAGTTGAAATAGATTGTTTTGATGACTTCTACCAGCGCTAGGATTTACATCTCTTTCTTCTGAGTTTCTTCAAATTACTTCTGGTCACCATTAAAGACATAAACTCTAAAAAAAGCCATGCTGACTGTTGGAAGCATGATTTGGGTAATGTGAAACATGATACCTGTTTGAAACAATAAGTGTCTGTTTATCTTACCCATCGTACACATTCTGATAATTTCTACATGTCCTCCTGTACAGTACAAATTCAGAGGTGAAATAAACTGTGCTTTTAAAGGAAGTCTAAAGAATGGCATTTATTCTGCTGATGATGCTTGTTTTGTTACAAACCACTCTGTTTTACATCTACTCTCATTTGCAACGCAAGATTTTATGTAATCTGTAACGCTATTGTCATCAGATCTGAATTTGAGATGAATTTTTCTATTTAGTAGCTCCACTGTTAGCCCTCCCAGGGCTTCATTAGATTGAACCCTTCCTGTATGAAGAGTTAAGGTTCTGTTTGTATTATTTTTATTTCATGAGCAGAATTACTTGCCAGTGATGATGAGCGTGTGGCATTATGAAGATTAAATATTATACAAAGTAGCAATGTAAATGACTGGTGAAGCTTCAGGTCACATGGAGGAAGAGACCAAGAAAGTGAATGCTATTAGCAAGATGCTGCCAGGTGCTTGGCAGTTTGAAGCCCTGCCTGATAATGATCCAAATGCTTGCATCACTGAGATGCAAGATAAGTGATGACACAAGAACTGCAGAATTGGAATTACCAAACACATTGATGAGATTGAGACTGACCTTTGCTTAGTTTCCATCATTTACAGAAACTAACAAGAAGCTGAAAAATGATCTTACTTACAGAACCTTCATATAGTAACCCTGACAGAAAGTGTGAAAAGTGGACAAAATTCAGCTATGCATATAAACTGGAGGTTCATCTCACCCGTAAAGATGCAGAATCAAGATAATCCTGCAGAATTAATCTTAATTTTAAGGTGTGTGTAGTCTGTATAGTCCCTTAGCACTTCTGTTTGATGCCTCAGAAGACTGACACTAGCTCAGATAGATGAGGATTTTTTTTCAGTGTAACTAATTTATTAAAATAAGTCAGACTTTAATGTACTTTCTCAGTTAATTCCTCATTGAGTTATTCTGTAAGCACTCTGATCTTGGCCTTTTGTGCTTCATTCATTCAATTACTCATTCTGTCAATTATACCATTAGCAAGATGAACAGTAAAAGCAGCTTCTCAGCTATTACTACAGGTTAAAAAGGAAACACAAAGACAAAAGTAACTGTTCTTATTTTGCTTTATTACTTTGGTGTTGTTTTTTTCTTAAAATATATGCTAAATACTACACTTCTGCATTTTGGATCATCAGTATTGGCCCCCTTGTTCCATTCCATAAGCCTTGATTTCTTCTGAAAGGGCTATGGCACAGAGTAACTTGCCTGACACAAGACACTGCTTTACAGGTAAACAAGGACACAACCATAAAACTTTTCAGCTAAACCTTTGTGTATTTTAGTATTTCCAAACTCTTAGGTGATCCTACTATGAGGTAAATTGTGTAAAGAGTTTGAAGCTTAGCCTGGTAGTGGACTGTAAAGGAGTAAAACATAAAGGTGTTCAATCTCATACCTGGGGTTGTTTCAGAATCTGCACATGATCACTTACTTAGCCTTGGGCAGTAATTCACAAATTGGTGGTAAGTGCATTGTTCTGGGTGGCTATGAAGATAACATTTTCTTTTCTGGGTTTTGTTTTTTATTTCCCTGATATTGCAATAATGTCAACTGGCAAGAATTAAAATCTAGGTTTGGTCCAAGAGGTACTAGTAATTCTCCACTGGTACAGAAAAATTGCTGAACCCACATATATGTCCATATACTGCATCTCTTGGAATTCTTTTGCCTTAAACCGCCATTACATTACTGTGGCCTTTGTAGATGGAACTTGTCAGCCATATTTCAAACATTTTAGGATTAAGATAAAGCATCTCTGAACTGCACTGTTTGTTTCACCACACAAGGAGTTTTCCAGACTGGCAGCATTTTATCTTTCTGCTGATGGAGTAGGAATCCTTCTCCAATATGCTGTGGTGATTTTCTTTCCTAAAACCTATTTGTGTATTGTTGTGTTGGCCCTTAATTTAAAATCTGTTGTTTTCATACTTGTAAACAGCAAAGCTTCCCTTCTCCTTTCTGTCTGTTTTTTCCCCGCCTCTATTCAGGAGTGTTGTTTGAACTGGAGAGGGAAGAAAGCATGGTGTTTTGGTTTTATAGGCTAGACTATACTGGTCTTTTCCTCTAAAGATAATGAAGCTAAATGGGATGAGTAGATTCTAGTTAATGCTTAGAAATTAAATAGTTGACTGTATCACGAACTGAAAATGTTTAGGATCTTCTGTCTTACCATGCAACAAAAATATAAACCTTGAACTGTGAATCAAAGGTTCTGTTACACTGAAGAGTAACAATAATTAAAATAATTTTTTTTTACTATATCTCAATGGCGAGATGATATTCTCATTGTAATGAGGGGTTTATTGTTAACTGATCACACAATATTCATTTAGGAAAAATACTGTTGTGTTTGGGTTTGATGCTGTCCTTTGTAATGGCAGAGTTCATTGCACCCATTACTCTGGCATATTGTATGGGTGAAGAAAAGTCAGTAACTGTGATGGTTTTGATAGTCTGTCGTGCTGTTTTAAGTGTGTTCAACACTTGCTGTAAAGACAGATAGGGATTATTGGAAGGATGTAGAGTATATATAGTATTCTCATAGAGCTTTTCAAACAATCTGCAATCATTTATTCTTTAATGTGCTGCTACTCTGGTAATGTTTGCATTGTTTTCTGCTTATAGATAAGGAAAACAAGTCACAAAAAATTGTATGAGGTGACTATACCAAAGCAGTTACAATTGAACAGGGAATAGGGACTTAAAAGCAGAAAACTTCTAGAACTCTGTTAGAAAAAATCTGTCATTTGAGGCAAGATATTCCTAATTTATTTTTTTAAAGCACGATGAATTTGAGAAGGTAGGGAAATTTCCCTTCCTCAGTATAGCACATCATCCAGGGAGGAATCTCAAACATATGCCCAGTAATCTAAAGTACACCAAATGATTTTTCAGAAATTTTACATCTCTTAATCTTGCAACCAGTTACTTATATCAATAAGTTAATTTTCATTCCTTATTAAAGTTTTTGCATTAAGGAGATGGCTCACTGTGTTTCCATTGACAAATTGCAAAAGGGATTGGCAAGTTTCCTTGTCATCACAGTCTCAGGACACCCCCAGTCCTAGGTATATGTTTGGACACAAGGTAGCCAAGTGTAGTTTATCTTTTTCATACTGTAAAGTAATGTTGACTAACTGATTAACTTTTGTTAGTTATGGTGGTCTGCAGTACATACAAACTAGTCTTCATGCATGTTGTGACAAGTCATCAGTGGATAAAAATGAAAAATGGGCATAGAATGATATGATTAAAGTGTCTAGCAACTGGACTCTAAACCCTCTAGAGATAAACCTCCATTGCATTAGAGCAGCCCAGAGCTACAGTTCCATGCAAAGAATTCATTCAATGTCTTCACAAACTTTGTGAATACAGAAGGTCAAATTCAATAAAAATAATTTTAACACACAGTGTGTCAGGGCTTCCATAAACCTGCTTATTCCCTGTAAGTTCTGGGTCAAGGGACACATTACATTTCAAGTATATTATGAGTTGCCTCCAAACACTGGAAATTCTTGTAGAAGCTTTGAGTCTCCTACCTTGGGAAGAGAGTATCTTGCTGTTCATTGCAACTAATTTGTATTGAGTTTCAATTTCTTGTTTGCCTTATTTCCTACCCATACAAAAACATCTCATCAAAGAAAAGTGTGAGGTGGCAAGACAATGAATCAGAGGGTGAAACAGAGGAAGGAGAATGAACTGCAGTAATA
>JAVTVJ010001377.1:0-93282 GCA_034509425.1 Eopsaltria australis | reverse complement strand
TGAACAGGTCCGAGCTGGATGCCAGACGCTTTCAAGAGTCTCTCTGCTTGGCTCTGCCAAGCTGGCTCGGCCTGGTAGGGCCATCTGGGCCCGGGGTGACAGGGCAGGGCCTGGCCCGAGCTGGATGGAGTCTGGCCTGGTCCTTGCCTGGCCCGGCTCTCTCTCTCGTGTAGCTGACACACCGGCTGAGCTGGATCTGCTGAAAATTCTAATCGTTTCCTCCCCCATGCCCGGCTGCAGCGGCACGGCTGCCATAAAACCTCCCTTCCCCCCCCCATCCCTCCTTCGGAAGGAGGTGGGGGGGCCTTACCAGCGAGAGAAGCAGGAGCTGCTCCTCTCTACACAGCAGCAGCAGGTCTAAAGAGGAAGAGCTTCAGAGAGTCTCTGCTTATATATGTTTTTTTCCTCGAAGGCGGATCAACTTTTTAATTGGTTCACTTACATATCAATCTTTAAAACTACCTGATTATTGGCTCTCTCTCGCAGGAAGGAAGTTGTATTCCTTCCTGCAGCACAGATTACTTCCTAGATTTTTACCCCTCTGGCCTAACCCAAGACAGGCATATAAATGTATGTTAGCAAGATTCTAAGTAGGTTTACATGTTCATTTTATTATTGGAAAGGTGTTTGGGTTCACAGATAGGCTTGATATTAATACCTTGTAAACTCTATTTGCAGCACATTATGTGAGTCACCGTGATGGCAGGGGGAAATAAAACAGAGAAGGAGTACTGGCTCCTTCATGGTTTATCTAGTGAAAGCTAAATCATGACTTTAAAAACAAGAAGTATTAGCTGGTATTCTTAAGTCTTCAGCTCCCAGCTGAGCTTTGCTCTAAATCATGTGTTTAAATAGAAGTCACCATTACTATATTAGCTCTAAATTCTATTTGTCCTAACTGAAGCTAAAAGTTCTTTAAATGTTGAAATATAGATTCATATATGATCTGACTGCATTCTCTAGCAGTTTGACTCCTGTGATGCAACACAAGTAGTTAGTGTGCAATCAGTCCTCTAAGAGCCAAGTACTAAGATTTTATCTGGTGATAACAAGACAACTTTGCTTTCCTGTCAGTATAACTATGCTTTTTATGCACGTCATTTGCAAAAAGCATGTAGTTTGCTCAGCGTCAGATGTTTAAATGATTGATAAGGTTAGACATTTCTCTTGGAGATGCAGTCACTAACTGAGCACATTCCTATTCTCTTGCAGTGAAAATAAATTATTTGCTTAAATCTTCTTTCTACTTGCTGTGAATTGGTCAATCATTTTTGTTTTGCCTTCTATGATCTCTCCTACTTAAATGCATTTCTTGCAGAAAATTTTGTGGGAAAGTTTGTTTGTTTTTTCTTGTGGAACATGCTGTATCAAAGATTTCTGTCCCAGGCTAAATAAATAAATAAACAAATTCAAAAAACTGTGAGGGGAACCTATCCTAGCAAAATAGATCAAACATTTCTCATACATAAACTGTTATCTAGCACAGAAATATTAATGTTGTAACTTCAAAATGGAAAGACCTGATCTGTTTAGAAATAGTACACTGTCCATGTGAGTAGCGTTTATTTAGAACCAGCTTTGTGGGAAAAATCTCTGATCTGCTTCCTCTCTACCCTTTGCTTTGTAGTTGTCTGGTTGCAGCATCCATTTGTCAGCCTTTTTTTCAGAGCAATAAAGGTCTTAAGTCTGCAGCCATCCTGTTTTCCCTCAGCAATACTTTGCAGCTTCCTGTGTTTGTTTAGAAATTCGCAGAATTGACTACTGGATATTGTCATTTACACCAGTGAAGTTAGCAATGCTCTGGAGCTCGTGTAACATAGAATCTGCAATTGCAGCTGGTGGAGGCAGTCTCCATATCCTTTCCTGGTGTTGAGGAAGTAAATATGTAAGAGATTTTATGTTTGGGGGTTTTGTTTGTTTTAAAACCAACTGAAACACAGAGCTCAGGATACTAACAATGGTGCACAATGGATATAAATGAATGCTTTTTCCCCCCTCGCTCCTTGTAGGATTCTGCATTTTGGAGTATCATGCATACATTTTTAGCCCTGTAAATGAAATGTGATCCTAATCACAAACTTATTTAAAGAAATAAAACTCTTATCTTGTGCTTCAGTTTTACCCAGATGGTCAATTTGTCTGCATTCTCCTTTTAGCTTGAGGAGAACTTAGTAACACATCCCTTCTACTCCACTTCAGACAATGAGCCTTTTTAGTAGAAAAGTGTTTCTAGTAGCTTTCCATTCACTTCCCACAAAAGAAGAAGAGCAGTGTGCCCTGCATCCCCTCTGCACAGCCTTTCTGCCTAGGACCTCTGGCTGTAGATCCTTGAGAGTACCAGTGTTGCTTACTTTCAGGGCTACCTAATTAAGGGTTTGCTGTGTGTAACTATGGCATATTGTGCTCACATAAGTACATGGAGACCTACTTACAATACATTAATTAATTGTGTGCAAGACTCCTTACAGTGAAGCATTTGTTCATTAAACAATTGTTCTATACATGTTTTTGTGTAGAAGAGAGATCTAGATTGTTTTTAAGGCTGGGATTTTTCTTTGAATGAAATCTGAATGTGCGTGTGATTTCTGAACTTTCTGAAAGTTATGCTTTTGGAACTTTTTATTAATTATGAAGTAGACATAGAAAAAATAATGCATAGGACTGACTGTAGATCTCTTCCCCTCACAGCTGAGAGAGAACCCTCCCTGTAAACTGTTCACTCTTATAAGCTATGCAGCAGCTCAAATGTGAGAAAGAAATTAGAGGATGTTTCTAAGCAGATGATTCTGCAGTTTGATATATAGGACTTAATTTTTGTTATGGGAAAGGTCAGACCATGGCAGTGGGAGTAACTTAAATTACTGTAGCTGCTACGTAACATGCTGAGCTCACAGTGGATTTAGGACAGTTGAGTTATATTTCCTGTTTGTCTCTAGCCAGTGTGTTCTACATCCATGGTCTTGCAGTTACCTGGTGTTGGAGTTTGGATCTAGTTTTTTTTTGTTTCTTTTTTTTTTCCTCAGGAATTTTTCTCCCATGGGTTGTTAAGGGACTAATGACTGGGCTAATGGCTGAGTACTTAAGAGGACAAAGCACAAGGCTAGAGCCTTTCTCCTTGGCAGGGTGAGGCAGAATCCCTCACATGGAAGCAGGGCCTGACAACGCGAGATTTTGGAGACTGAAAAAGCAAGGGTGGGGGGAGGGCACTCTCTTGCCCAGGACCCTCGGAGCTGGACGGTTGGAGTTGCTGTCTGCTGAACCCACGGCCCCTGAGAAGCCAGCACGGAGCTGCCAGTCTGTCTGCTGTGAGTCTTTTCCTCTCTGCCCCATCGGGAGCTGCCTACCACCAGCCTGTCTCTGCTCCACTCCTCCACGTCGCTCCGAGTTTTTCGCTACATTGTCGCGGGGCTCCCCCTGCACGCCGGGACCTCTTACCGTCCCAGCTCCCTGTGTCCGAGGATCCTGCTGCGGCACCGACACCAGCTGCCCCCCCCCAAGGGTCTGTGGAACAACGGCTCTCCTCCATCCCTCCATGCCTCGGGCAGCCGCCATTGCCGTGTGCTACCTGAGCTCACACCGGAGCACCCCCTGCAGCTGCCAGGGAATCATCACACCCAGAGCACCCCCTGAAGCCACCGGGGAGTCATCACACCCAGAGCGCCCCCTGCAGCCACCAAGAATCATCACACCCAGAGCGCCCCCTGCAGCCACCGGGAATCATCACACCCAGAGCACCCCCTGCAGGCTGTGACTGGAACTGCACCAAAGGGAAAAGGTGCCTGAAGCTGAGCAGGCTGCCACTGGGTTTCTGGTTCTGTTTGTTGGTTAACACTGATGCCTGAAAGATTTTTCTGCTTTTCTTCTGAATACTTCTTACACTGTTCCCTATATTCACAAGTATTAGCATGCATACCTGTGATGCTTTAGGTGATAACTTAGCCCGGTTTCATGGTGTTTAGGAGGCCGGTAGACTAAACACCCCTGAAACCACGTAGAGTTAGAAGACCAAACACTCTGTTTTCGTGGGCCCTCAAGGTCTCCTAGTAGAACAGATTTTGTAAACTAGAAGTTAGCCCACCCAGGCCCCTTATTGGGCCCTCCTGGTAGATATGCTAACGTGTAGAGCCTTTAATTATATACTCGATTGGGGGGACGGGGCTTTTGCGAGGCGTTCTACCTGGACAACAGAAGCCATCGAATGGGATCCTATTAAAATACCGAGGTAAACGACCCCCAACCCTCTAACCGTGTCTGAGCCTTTATTTCCTAAGACCAGAAAAAGGCATCAACACCATAGCTGTTGTTATTTGTTAGCTTTGTTTTAGATATTAGTAAAGAACTGTTATTCCTATTCCCATATCTTTGCCTGAGAGCCTCTTAATTTCAAATTATAATAATTCGGAGGGAGAGGGGTTACAGTTTCCCATTTCAAGGGAGGTTCCTGCCTTCCTTAACAGACACCTGTCTTTAAAACCAGGGCAGATTTTGGCGCCCAACGTGAAGCACGAGGGCATCGAGAGGAGAAAGGATAACAGTTCTTGAGTAATGCAGTTTTTGTGTGCTGGCTATAGGAACCTCATTAGGTTGCACCATGTGCTCTAGCTTATCCTGGTTCGTATGGCAAGTGGTCACAGCTGTTTCTCTCCCATTTGCAGCCCCATATATAAATATGGGCCGTATAACTAAGGCTACAGTGGCTGTTATACAGTTTGTGTCATGGGTCAATAAGGTGAGGAATTCATGGATTTTCAACTTCCTCTGGAAGGCAGGCATGTGGATTCAGAGCTACCACACACTAATGACATGTTTTCAGGGTTACTTTAATAATGGTACTTACTGCGAGGAAATGACGCCAAAAGAAATTTTCCCACAACCCTTCACCCAGCTCTTTGGGCCTATTCCACCAATCTTTGCAGGGTTCAGATCTTCTCTAAATGCAAATGATACCATACAGTGGCTGGTGTTGCTGATAGGCCTGCTCTATTTAGCATTCAGGGATAAGGGGGGATCTGATGCAGATAGCCACCCTGACACCTGCCCCAGACAATAGGGATGAGGCCCCAGAACCTGACATAGCCCCAGAGACTAGGGACACCATCCCAGAACCTGACATTGCCCCAGACACTAGGGATGCTGCTACAGAGTCTGACCCGGCCCCACAACCCACCTCAGAAACAAACCACCCGGATTGGGTGGGAGTCCTGGTGAAGGAGATACACGAGATGGGCCAAATGCTGTAGAAACACACTTGCCCAGCTGGTGGGAAACCCTTCCCGTACCCCAAAGAGGGAGAGTCTAATGAGGCAGCAGGGGAACCCAGGGATGTTATAACCGCTCAGGCTCCAGTCAGATCAGAGGGGCAGCCACAGCCAGCAGCAGTTGCCCCTATGGAAAAGAGGAAGACTAAGATCAAACCAGAGCAGCCAGTGAGTAATGATGGGGAAGCAGGGCCCTCTCAACCAGTAGGGAGGCCAAGGATTGAAATCACTACCGAGTCCCTGGGGTATGACAGTCTCTGTAATCTACGAAAAGACATTGTGCGACGGGGTCGTGAGCCTTTTACAACCTGGTTACTTTGGGTCTGGGACCTTATGGGTATGGGCGTGCAGCTGGATAGTATTGAGGCAAGGCAGCTGGGACCCTTGTCCCATGACTCAAGGGTTGATCAGGTATTCGGAAGAGACGACGGGCCCCTGTCTCTCTGGGAACGGCTTTTAATAAGTGTAAGAGAGAGGTTTGTCAACAAGGAGAGAATGCAGGAGTACCGTCATAGAAGACCATGGAAGACCCTTGAGGAGGGAATCCAACAGCTGAGGGAGGTGGCAGTATTGGAGGTACTCTTTGGGAGGGATGGACAACATGATAATGACCCCGACAAGGTCAAGTGTACAGGGCAAATGTTGTGGAATCTGGCAAAGCAAGGGCCCTCTCAATACACCATCTTCATTGCAACAATTAATGCTGATGACAACCGAGAGACAGTGGGCTCCATAGCCACCAAACTCAGGAATTATGATACTATGATCAGTGGCCCAATGCAGGCTCAGGTCTCTGCTGTGGTCAAAGACCTCAGAGAGGAGATGATGAGGGAGGTGAGGGAGGAGATGAGGTTGATGAGTGCAACACCAGTGCGAGTCACAAGCCCCAAAGTCAGAGCCCAGCGCCCCCCAGCCAGGGAGAGAGGGTACACCCCACGATCTGAGCTGTGGTTCTTCCTGTGTGACCACAGAAAGACATGAGGAAGTGGGATAAGAAACCCACTGCTACCTTGGCAGCACGGGTACAGCAACTCAAGGAGGGAAAGACTAACCGAGGCGGGGGGTCTACTAAAATGAAAGTAGCCTCAGCCCCCTGTGACCGTGATGCCAGATATTACAGAAGGGAAGACGATCTGTTAGATCCCCTCGAGGGAACCTCTACTATGTATGCCCAGGAAAGAAATTATAACCAGGGCAAGAGGGGCCCTGCCTCTAGCCAGGAAGAGGCACAGGAAAACCGGGTCTTTTGGACAGTGTGGATCTGATGGCCTGGCACATCAGAACCACAAAAATATGAAGCATTAGTTGATACTGGTGCCCAGTGTTCCTTAATACCATTGGGACATGTAGGGGCAGAACCTGTTTCTATTGCTGGGGTGACAGGGATCGCAGCAATTAACCTCGTTGGAAGCTGAAGTGAGCCTGACCGGGAAGGAGTGGCAGAAACACGCCATTGTGACTGGTCCAGAGGCCCCATGTATTCTGGGCATAGACTTCCTCCAGAATGGCTATTACAAAGACCCAAAGGGACTCAGGTGGGCTTTCGGAATAGCTGCTGTGGAGGCAGAGGGCATCAGGCAACTGAACACCTTGCCTGGACTATCGGAAAATCCAAATGCAGTGGGACTCCTGAGAGTAAAGGAGCAACAAGTGCCAACTGCCACCTCGACAGTGCACCGCTGGCAGTACCGGACAAATCCAGATGCCGTGATCCCCATCCACAAGATGATCCGCGACCTGGAAAGCCAAGGAGTGGTCAGTAAGGCTCACTCACCCTTCAACAGCCCCATCTGGCCTGTGTGCAAGTCTGACGGGGAATAGAGATTGACTGTGGACTATCGTGGCTTGAATGAAGTGACTCCACCATTGAGTGCTGCCGTGCCAGACATGCTGGAGCTCCAGTACGAGCTGGAGTCCAAGGCAGCAAAATGGTATGCCACCATTGACATCGCCAATGCGTTCTTCTCCATCCCTCTGGCAGCGGAGTGCAGGCCTCAGTTCGCCTTCACCTGGAGGGGTGTGCAATATACCTGGAATCGGTTACCCCAGGGGTGGAGGCACAGCCCCACGATCTGCCATGGACTGATCCAGGCTGCACTGGAAAAGGGTGAGGCTCCAGAGCATCTCCAATACATCGATGACATCATTGTGTGGGGGAAGACGGCAGCAGAGGTATTTGAGAAAGGAGAGAAGATCATCATGATCCTCCTGGAAGCCGGTTTTGCCATCAAGAAGAGCAAAGTCAAGGGACCTGCTCGAGAGATCCAGTTCCTGGGGGTAAAATGGCAAGATGGACGGCGCCAGATTCCCACGGAGGTCATTAGTAAGATCACTGCAATGTCTCCGCCAACTAACAAAAAGGAAACTCAAGCTTTCCTGGGGGCCATAGGCTTTTGCAGAATGCACATTCCAGAGTACAGCCAGATTGTGAGCCCTCTCTACCTGGTTACCCGCAAGAAGAACGATTTTCACTGGGGCCCTGAACAGCAACAAGCGTTTGCCCAGATCAAGCAGGAGATTGCTCATGTGGTAGCGCTTGGCCCAGTAAGGACGGGGCCAGAGGTGAGGAATGTGCTTTACTCTGCAGCCAGGAACAATGGCTTGTCCTGGAGCCTTTGGCAGAAAGTGCCTAGAGAGACCCGAGGCCGACCGCTAGGATTCTGGAGCCGAAGTTACAAAGGGTCTGAAGCCAACTACACCCTCACAGAGAAAGAAATCTTAGCCGCCTATGAAGGAGTTCAAGCCGCCTCAGAGGTAATCGGCACTGAAGCACAACTCCTCCTGGCACCCCGACTACCAGTGCTGGGGTGGATGTTTAAAGGAAAGGCTCCTTCTACCCACCACGCCACCAATACCACATGGAGTAAGTAGATTGCACTTATCACACAGCGTGCCCGCCCTGGAAATCCGAACCGCCCTGGGATCCTAGAAATAATTACGAATTGGCCAGAAGGTGAAAGCTTTAGTGTCACTGATGAAGAGGAGCAAGAACAAGTGACCCGGGCTGAGGAGGCTCCACCATATAATCAACTGCTAGATGAAGAAAAGTGCTACGCCCTTTTCACTGATGGCTCCTGTCGCATCATAGGGATGAACCGGAAGTGGAAAGCAGCTGTGTGGAGCCCCACACGACAGGTTGCAGAAGCCACTGAAGGAGAGGGTGGGTCGAGCCAATTTGCTGAACTCAAAGCCGTTCATCTGGCCCTGGACATTGCTGAGAGAGAGAAGTGGCCAAAGCTCTATCTCTACACCGATTCGTGGATGGTAGCCAATGCTCTATGGGGTTGGCTGGAAAGGTGAAAAAAGGCCAACTGGCAGCGTAGAGGAAAGCCAATCTGGGCAGCTGATGAATGGAAAGACATTGCCACTCGGGTAGAGAAGCTACCCGTAAAGGTCCGCCATGTAGGTGCCCATGTCCCTAAGAGCCGAGCTAACGAAGAACACCAGAACAACAAGCAGGTAGATCACGCTGTGAAGATAGAGGTGGCACAGATAGATTTAGACTGGCAACACAAAGGGGAGTTGTTCCTAGCCTGATGGGCCCGTGATGCCTCAGGCCAGCAGGGCAGAGATGCCACCTATAAGTGGGCACGAGACCGAGGGGTGGATCTAACCATGGACAGTATCTCCCAGGTGATCCATGATTGTGAGACGTGCGCCGCGATCAAACAGGCAAAGCGGGTGAAGCCTCTATGGTATGGTGGACGGTAGTCCAAATATAAGTATGGAGAGGCTTGGCAGATTGATTACATCACACTGCCCCAGACACACCAAGGCAAGCGCTACGTTCTCACAATGGTAGAAGCCACCACAGGATGGCTAGAGACCTACCCTGTGCCTCATGCCACTGCCCAGAACACCATCCTGGGCCTCGAAAAACAGGTTTTTTGGAGACATGGTACCCCTGAGAGAATTGAATCGGACAATGGGACTCATTTCAAAAATAGCCTTATAAACACCTGGGCTAGGGAACATGGCATCGAGTGGGTGTACCATATCCCTTATCATGCACCAGCAGCTGGGAAAGTTGAACGGTACAATGGCCTGCTTAAAACCACCTTGAAAGCACTGGGTGGGGGGACGTTCAAGAACTGGGAGACTAATTTAGCAAAGGCCACATGGTTAGTGAACACCCGAGGCTCCTCCAACCGAGCCGGGCCTGCACACTCTGACCCCTTGCGAACAACAGATGGAGATAAGGTTCCAGTAGTACACATGAGAAATATGCTGGGAAAGACTGAGTTAACTCTGCCTCAAGTAAAGACAAGCCCATCCGGGGGGTTGTCTTTGCTCAGGGACCAGGCTGCACCTGGTGGGTGATGCAAAGGGATGGAGAGACCCGATGCATACCTCAAAGAAATCTTGTTTTAGGGTGAACTACTTATGACGCCGTGCTTGTATCTGTATCTGCATGTATGTATATAATTCGAAGGTTTAAATTTAATGTAAAGTGTTTGCATGGGAAAAAAAATCGGGGCAGAGAATGTTTGAGTTTGGATTTAGCTTTTTTCCTCAGGAATTTTTCTCCCATGGGTTGCTAAGAAACTAATGACTGAGCTAATAACTGAGTACTTAAGAGAACAACGCACAAGGCTAGAGGCTTTCTCCTTGGCAGGGTGAGGCAGAATTGCCCCTCATGGATTGTTCTGGTTTGAAGGACAGGTGTCTGTTAAGGAAGGCAGGAGCCTCCCTTGGAATGGGAAACTGTAACTCCTCTCTCTCCGAATTATTATAAATTTGAAATCAAGAGGCTCTCAGGCAAAGATATGGGAATAGGAATAACAGTTCTTTACTACTATCTAAAACAAAGGATAACAAATAACAACAACTATAACGTTAACCAACAAACAGAACCAGAAACCCAGTGGCAGCCTGCTCGGCTTCCAGGCACCTTTTCCTTTTGGTGCAGTTCCAGTCACAGCCTGCAGGGGCGCTCTGGGTGTGGTGATTCCCCGGTGGCTGCAGGGGCGCTCTGGGTGCGGTGATTCCCCGGTGCCTGCAGGGGGCGCTCTGGCGTGAGCTCAGGTCGCACACGGCAATGGCGGCTGCCCGAGGCAGGGAGGGATGGAGGAGAGCCTTTGTTCCACAGACCCTCGGGGGGCAGCTGGTGTCGGTGCCACAGCAGGATCCCCGGACACAGGGAGCTGGGACGGTAAGGGGTCTCTACGTGCAGGGAAAAACCCCGCTACAATGTAGCGGAGAAAAGCGGGCTGGTGGCAGGCAGGTCGGCTCTGGATGGGGCAGAGGGCAGAGACTCACAGCAGACAGACCGGCAGCTCCGCGCTGGCTTCTCAGGGGCCGTGGGTTCAGCAGAAAGCAGCTCTGACCGTCCAACTCCGAGGGTCCCGAGCAAGAGGGCGTGACCTCCCTCTGCCCTTGCTTTTCAGTCTCTCCAAATCTCGCGTTACCAGGCTCTGCTTCCCTGAGGGGCAATTTTGCCCCACCCTGCCACGGAGAAAGGCTCTACCTTTGTGCTTTGTTTCTCTTAAGTACCCAGTCATTTGTGTCCTAGCAACCCATGGGAGAAAAATTCCTGAGGAAAAGAACTAGATCTAACTTTCAACATTCTCCACCCCGAATTTTTTTCCCATGCAAACACCTTACATCAAATTTAAACTTTCGAGGTATATACATACATGCAGATACAGATACAAGTGCAGTGTCATAAGTAGTTCACCCTAAAACAAGATCTCCTTGAGGTATGCATCGGGTCTCTCCATCCCTTTGCATCACCCACCAGGTGCAGCCTGGTCCCTGAGCAAAGACAACCCCCCGGATGGGACTGTCTTTAGTTGAGGCAGAGTTTACCCAAACAGTCTTTCCCAGCATACCTCTCATGTGTACTACTGGAACTTTATCTCCATCTGTTGTTCGCAAGGGGTCAGAGTGGGCAGGCCCGGCCCGGCTGGAGGAACCTCGGGTGTTCACTAACCATGTGGCCTTTGCCAAATTAGTCTCTCAGTTCTTGAACGTCCCCCCACCCAGTGCTTTCAAGGTGGTTTTGAGCAGGCTATTGTACTGTTCAACTTTCCCAGCTGCTGGTGCATGATAAGGGATATGGTACACCCACTCGATGCCATGTTCCCTAGCCCAGGTGTTTATAAGGCTATTTTTGAAATGAGTCCCATTGTCGGATTCAATTCTCTCAGGGGTACCATGTCTCTAAAGAACCTGTTTTTCGAGGCCCAGGATGGTGTTCCGGGCAGTGGCATGAGGCACAGGGTAGGTCTCCAGCCATCCTGTGGTGGCTTCCACCATTGTGAGAACATAGCGCTTGCCTTGGCGGGTTTGGGGCAGTGTGATGTAATCAATCTGCCAAGCCTCTCCATACTTGTATTTGGACTACCGTCCACCATACCATAGAGGCTTTACTCGCTTGGCCTGTTTGATCGCAGCGCACGTCTCACAATCATGGATCACTTGGGAGATACTGTCTATGGTTAGGTCCACCCCTCGGTCTCGTGCCCACTTATAGGTGGCATCTCTGCCCTGGTGGCTTGAGGCATCATGGGCCCATCGGGCTAGGAACAGCTCCTCTTTGTGTTGCCAGTCTAAATCTATCTGTGCCACCTCAATCTTTGCGGCGTGATCTACCTGCTTGTTGTTCTGGTGTTCTTCGTTAGCTCGGCTCTTAGGGACATGGGCGTCTACATGGCGGACCTTTACGGGTAGCTTCTCTACCCGAGTGGCAATGTCTTTCTATTCATCAGCTGCCTAGATTGGCTTTCCTCTACGCTGCCAGTTGGCCTTTTTCCACCTTTCCAGCCAACCCCATAGAGCATTGGTTACCATCCACGAATCGGTGTAGAGATAGAGCTTTGGCCACTTCTCTCTCTCAGCAATGTCCAGGGCCAGCTGAACAGCTTTGAGTTCAGCAAATTGGCTCGACCCACCCTCTCCTTCGGTGGCTTCTGCAACCTGTCGTGTGGGGCTCCACACAGCTGCTTTCCACTTCCGGTTCATCTTTATGATGCGACAGGAACCATCAGTGAAAAGGGCGTAGCACTTTTCTTCATCTAGCAGTTGATTATATGGTGGAGCCTCCTCAGCCCGGGTCACTTGTTCTTGCTCCTCTTCATCAGTGACACTAAAGCTTTCACCTTCTGGCCAATTCGTAATTATTTCTAGGATCCCAGGGCGGTTCGGATTTCCAATGCGGGCGCGCTGTGTGATAAGTGCGATCCACTTATTCCATGTGGCATCGGTGGCGTGGTGGGTAGAGGGAGCCTTTCCTTTGAACATCCACCCCAGCACTGGTAGTCGAGGTGCCAGGAGGAGTTGTGCTTCAGTGCCAATTACCTCGGAGGCGGCTTGAACTCTTACATAGGCGGCCAAGATTTCCTTCTCTGTGGGGGTGTAGTTGGCTTCAGACTTTCTGTAACTCCGGCTCCAGAATCCCAGCGGTCGGCCTCGGGTCTCTCTAGGCACCTTCTGCCAAAGGCTCCAGGACAAGCCCTTGTTCCCGGCTGCAGAGTAAAGCACATTCTTCACCTCTGGTCCCGTCCTTACTGGGCCAAGCGCTACCGCATGAGCGATCTCCTGCTTGATCTGGGCAAATGCTTGTTGCTGTTCAGGGCCCCAGTGAAAATCGTTCTTCTTGCGGGTGACTAGGTAGAGAGGGCTCACAATCTGGCTGTGCTCTGGAATGTGCATCTTCCAAAAACCTATGGCCCCTAGGAAAGCTTGAGTTTCCTTTTTGTTAGTTGGAGGAGACATCGCAGTGATCTTATTGATGACCTCCGTGGGAATCTGGCGCCGTCTATCTTGCCATTTTACCTCCAAGAACTGGATCTCTCGAGCAGGTCCTTTGACTTTGCTTTTCTTGATGGCAAAACCGGCTTCCAGGAGGATCATGATGATCTTCTCTCCTTTCTCAAATACTTCTGCTGCCGTGTTCCCCCACACAATGAGGTCATCGATGTATTGGAGATGCTCTGGAGCCTCACCCTTTTCCAGTGCAGCCTGGATCAGTCCATGGCAGATCGTGGGGCTGTGCCTCCACCCCTGGGGTAACCGATTCCAGGTATATTGCACACCCCTCCAGGTGAAGGCGAACTGAGGCCTTCACTCTGCTGCCAGAGGGATGGAGAAGAACGCATTGGCGATGTCAATGGTGGCATACCATTTTGCTGCCTTGGACTCCAGCTCGTACTGGAGCTCCAGCATGTCTGGCACGGCAGCACTCAATGGTGGAGTAACTTCATTCAAGCCACGATAGTCTACAGTCAATCTCCATTCCCCGTCAGACTTGTGCACAGGCCAGATGGGGCTGTTGAAGGGTGAGTGGGCTTTACTGACCACTCCTTGGCTTTCCAGGTCGCGGATCATCTTGTGGATGGGGATCACGGCGTCTCGATTCGTCCGGTACTGCCGGCGGTGCACTGTCAAGGTGGCAATTGGCACTTGTTGCTCTTTTATTCTCAGGAGTCTCACCACATTTGGATTTTCCGGTAGTCTAGGCAAGGTGTTCAGTTGCTTGATGCCCTCTGCCTCCACAGCCGCTATTCCGAAAGCCCACCTGAGTCCCTTTGGGTCTTTGTAATAGCCATTCCGGAGGAAGTCTATGCCCAGAATACATGGGGCCTCTGGACCAGTCACAATGGGGTGTTTCTGCCACTCCTTCCCGGTCAGGCTCACCTCGGCTTCCAACAAAGTTAATTGCTGCGATCCCCCTGTCACCCCGGCAATAGAAACAGGTTCTGTCTCCACATGTCTTGATGGAATTAAGGTACACTGCGCACCAGTATCAACTAACGCTTCATATTTTTGTGGTTCTGATGTGCCAGGCCATCGGATCCACACTGTCCAAAAGACCCGGTTTTCCCGTGCCTCTTCCTGGCTAGAGGCAGGGCCCTTCTAGCTCTGGTTGTCATTTCTTTCTTGGGCGTACATGGTAGAGGTCCCCTCGAGGGGATCTAAGAGATCGTCTTCTCTTCTGTAATATCTGGCATCTCGGTCACGGGAGGCTGAGGCTACCTTCACTTTAGTAGACCCCCCGCCTCGGTTAGTATTTCCCTCCTTGAGTTGCTGTACCCGTGCTGCCAGGGCAGCAGTGGGTTTCCTATCCTACTTCCTCATGTCTTCTCCGTGATCACACAGGAAGAACCACAGCTCAGATCGTGGGGTGTACCCTCTCTCCCTGGCTGGGGGGCGCTGGGCTCTGACTTTGGGGCTTGTGACTCGCACTGGTGCTGCACTCATCAACCTCATCTCCTCCCTCACCTCTCTCATCATCTCCTCTCTGAGGTTTTTGACCACAGCAGAGACTTGAGCCTGTATTGGGCCACTGATCATACTATCATAATTCTTGAGTTTGGTGGCTATGGAGCCCACTGTCTCTCGGTTGTCATCAGCATTAATTGTTGCAATGAAGATGGTGTATTGGGAGGGCCCTAGCTTTGCCAGGTTCCACAACATTTGCCCTGTACACTTGACCTTGTCGGGGTCGTTATCATGTTGTCCATCCCTCCCAAAGAGTACTTCCAATATTGCCACCTCCCTCAGCTGTTGGATTCCCTCCTCAAGGGTCTTCCATGGTCTTCTATGATGATACTCCTGCATTCTCTCTCTGTTGACAAACCTCTCTCTTACACTTATTAAAAGCCGTTCCCAGAGAGACAGGGGCCCGTCATCTCTTCCGAATACCTGATCAACCCCTGAGTCCTGGGACAAGGGTCCCATCTGCCTTGCCTCAATACTATCTAGCTGCACGCCCATACCCATAAGGTCCCAGACCCGAAGTAACCAGGTTGTAAAAGGCTCACGACCCCGTCGCACAATGTCTTTTCGTAGATTACGGAGACTGTCATACTCCAGGGACTCAGTAGTGATTTCAATCCTTGGCCTCCCTACTGGTTGAGAGGGCCCTGCTTCCCCATCATTACTCACTGGCTGCTCTGGTTTGATCTTAGTCTTCCTCTTTTCCACAGGGGCAACTGCTACTGGCTGTGGCTGCCCCTCTGATCTGACTGAAGCCTGAGCGGTGATAGTGTCCCTGGGTTCCTCTGCTGCCTCATTAGACTCTCTCTCTTTGGGGTAGGGGAAGGGTTTCCCACCAGCTGGGCAAGTGTATTCCTTCAGCACTTGGCCCATCTCGCGTATCTCTTTCACCAGGACTCCCACCCAAACCGGGTGGGTTGTTTCTGAGGTGGGTTGTGGGACCGGGTCAGACTCTGTAGCAACATCCCTAGTGTCTGGGGCAATGTCAGGTTCTGGGATGGTGTCCCTAGTTTCTGGGGCCATGTCAGGTTCTGTGGCTACATCTCTAGTCTCTGGGGCCGTGTTAGGTTCTGTGGCAGCATCCCTAGTTTCTGGGGCCGTGTCAGTTTCTGTGGCAGCATCCCTAGTCTTTGGGGCCATGTCAGGTTCTGGGGCCCCATCCCTATTGTCTGGGGTAGATGTCAGAGTGGCTATCCAAGTCAGAGCCCCCTTATCCCTGAATGCTAAATAGAGCAGGCCTATCAGCAACACCAGCCACTGTATGGTATCATTAGCATCTAAAGAAGATTTGAACCCCTCAAAGATTGGCGGGATAGGCTCAAAGAGCTGGGTGAAGGGTTGTGAGAACATTTCTTTTGGTGTCACTTCCTCACAGTAGGTACCATTATTAAAGTAACCCTGAAAACATGTCATTAGTGTGTGCTAGCTGTGAATCCACATGCCTGCCTTCCAGAGGAAGTTGAAAATCCATGAATTCCTCACCTTATTGACCCATGACACAAACTGTATAACAGCCACTGTAGCCTTAGTTATAGGGCCCATGTTTAGATATGGGGCTGCAAATGGGAGAGAAACAGCTGTGACCACTTGCCATACGAACCGGAATAAGCTAGACCACATGGTGCAACCTAATGAGGTTCCTATAGCCAGCACACAAAAACTGCATTACTCAAGAACTGTTATCTTTCTTCCCCTCGATGCCCTCGTGCTTCACGTTGGGCTCCAAAATCTGTTCTGGTTTGAAGGACAGGTGTCTGTTAAGGAAGGCAGGAGCCTCCCTTGGGATGGGAAACTGTAACCCCTCTCCCTCCGAATTATTATAAATTTGAAATCAAGAGGCTCTCAGGCAAAGATATGGGAATAGGAATAACAGTTCTTTACTACTATCTAAAACAAAGGATAACAAATAACAACAACTATAACGTTAACTAACAAACAGAACCAGAAACTCAGTGGCAGCCTGCTCGGCTTCAGGCACCTTTCCCTTTGGTGCAGTTCTAGTCACAGCTTGCAGGGACGCTCTGGGTGCTATGATTCCCCGGTGGCTGCAGGGGGCGCTCCGGCGTGAGCTCAGGTAGCACACGGCGAATGGCGACTGCCCGAAGCACGGAGGGATGGAGGAGAGCCCTTGCTCCACAGACCTTCGGGAGGGGCAACTGGTGTTGGTGCCACAGCAGGATCCCGGGACACAGGGAGCTGGGACGGTAAGGGGTCTCCACGTGCAGGGAAAAACCCCGCTACAATGTAGCGGAGAAAAGCGGGCTGGTGGCAGGCAGGTCGGCTCCGGATGGGGCAGAGGGCAGAGACTCACAGCAGACAGACCGGCAGCTCCGCGCTGGCTTCTCAGGGGCCGTGAGTTCAGCAGACAGCAGCTCTGACCGTCCAGCTCCGAGGGTCCCGAGAAAGAGGGCGTGACCTCCCTCTGCCCTTGCTTTTCAGTCTCTCCAAATCTCGCGTTACCAGGCTCTGCTTCCCTGAGGGGCAATTTTGCCCCACCCTGCCACGGAGAAAGGCTCTACCTTTGTGCTTTGTTTCTCTTAAGTACTCAGTCATTTGTGTCCTAGCAACCCATGGGAGAAAAATTCCTGAGGAAAAGAACTAGATCTAACCTTCAACATGGATGCAGAGCCTGACAACGCGAGATTTTGGAGACTGAAAAAGCAAGGGCGGGGGGGAGGTCGCTCTCTTGCTCGGGTCCCTCGGAGCTGGATGGTCAGAGCTGCTGTCTGCTGAACCCACAGCCCCAGAGAAGCCAGCACGGAGTTGCCAGTCTGTCTGCTGTGAGTCTTTTCCTCTCTGCCCCATCGGGAGCTGCCTACCACCAGCCTGTCTCTGCCCCGCTCCTCCACGTCGCTCCGAGTTTTTCGCTACATTGTCGCGGGGCTCCCCCTGCACGCCGGGACCTCTTACCGTCCCAGCTCCCTGTGTCCGAGGATCCTGCTGTGGCACTGACACCAGCTGCCCCCCCCCGTAGGGTCTGTGGAACAAAGGCTCTCCTCCATCCCTCCATGCCTCGGGCAGCCGCCATTGCCGTGTGCTACCTGAGCTAGAACCAGAATGCCCCCTGCAGCCGCCGGGGAATCATCACACCCAGAGCGCCCCCTGCAGGCTGTGACTGGAACTGCACCAAAAGGGAAAGGTGCCTGAAGCCAAGCAAGCTGCCACTGAGTTTCTGGTTCTGTTTGTTGGTTAACACCATAGCTGTTGTTATTTGTTAACTTTGTTTTAGATATTAGTAAAGAACTGTTATTCCTATTCCCATATCTTTGCCTGAGAGCCTCTTGATTTCAAATTTATAATAATTTGGATGGAGAGGGGTTACAGTTTCCCATTCCAAGGGAGGTTCCTGCCTTCCTTAACAGACACCTGTCTTTAAAACCAAGACATGGGGGTTGGCAACTCTGATCACTGCCTAGAATCTAAGTTTTTATTGACTTCATGTGGAAATGAGGCAGGATTTTCTTTTAAAGTCAGACGCAGTGCCAGATAGTCTGAGCAGGGTTGATCCTTGAGCTGCTTAGCTAAGGTGTGCTACATTGCAGTTGTTTGTCAGACCAAGCTTGCACCTAGGGAACATTCTCTAAATAGAGCTATTCCTCCTTTTCAGGCACTTATGGTGATTTTTGCCATATGGGTTTTTTTGGTACACACAGTTGCTGTTTGGGTTTTTTTTATCTGATCATAAATATATTTCAGACGGCTTGAAATTAGTTCCTCCTATAGAGAAGCATTGGAGGACGTGAACATTTTTTTCCCATAATCTAAGATTCTGCTGGACTAGTCACTGGGGATAGATTCAACTACCCCTACAATATATTAAGCAGATAAGTTTTGCACTACTTAGACAACAACCTTCAACTTGTGTGTCAGAGACTTTCATAAATTGAAATTGAGGGATTATGGCTTCATTGATCCAGTCAGGTCTTTTGTGCTTCAGTGGTGTTTTCTACAAATGATACAAGATGAGAAGTTCTGTTCTTAAGTATTGTTTGGTGATGCTGCCTTCTAACCTGTTATGATCACAGATGACACTTAACTCTGACGCAGCTGGCCTACTGCTCCAAAAACATAAAAGTTGAAGTGGAACCTGAATTACATGTGTGTGGGCTGTTCACACATGCTGCTGAAAGAAAATCTAGGTTATTTGGAGAGCTGCCCAAGAGGGAAGTTCTAATAAAGTAATATGAGTACACAATACCAGGAAAGGAGTATTTTTTTTCAGAACTGGAAAGTTTTATTTTTTTAAGTAAGTTCATTTTTCTTAATACTCTAAGACATAACCAGCCAAGATTTAGAAGATTTTCATTTGTATTCACTGTTGCCAAATAGAGTGAGCTTTTGCCCCAGATCCACTGAAAGGCAACAGAAGACTTCTCCCATTTTTTTTTTTGTTGTTGCTGTATGAAGCTGGACACCATTTTTAGCAGTACTTTTTGTTTAACCTGAGCCAAATTAAAACAGATATAAACTGACTTTAATCAAAATGGCAGTAATTGACTGCACAAAATGCATAAGCCTGTGAAATGTTAATAAAGTCTGCAGGGGGAAGGTGAGGGAGAGGTTGCCTGATTTCTGGGGCAACTCCCATTCTGAATTAGGCAGCAGCCTCTCTTATCCCAGCCTTGTACTCTTACTTGAAAGATCTTCTCTTTCTAAGTCACACATCCCTCCCTGGGCAAGAACTCTTCTCGCTTAACATCAACCACAACCAAACTCCTAAATACTCGTAAGTCATAAGCAGAGCAGAACTATCACCTTTGGACCGTCTGTGCCAGTGACTTGAGTCCATTCTCTACAACTGAACAAACAGGATCTAATTGGAAGGCTGTTCCTAAATCATGTGTATCACTGCAGGGAAACCTTTTAAGGAAACACGTCTGAACAAACTGTAAGCTTCCTGTGTGTTTCTGCTTTTCCCCTTTAATGTATCGAGTATATGGCTTTAACTTTCTGCAGCTATAGTGTAACTGGACCACCACAAGATAAACTCTTTCTCAGGATAGCAGTGCTGTCGTGGTTTTAGTTTGCTTATTCAGGTTTGTGGCTAAATGCCAGCACACTTACCTAAATTTACTTGATTGCTTGTTGTGAGATAAGGATTAGGAGTAGGCAAAGCAGGCTCAAACTTTATAAAGTACAAAGAAGTTTTATTAATATATCTAAGACAAAGGGAAAAAAGAAAAAAAAAACTCAAGAAAAAAAAACCAGAACAAACTCCCCAGACCACCCCTCCTTCCCCACCTCTCCATTTCATTCTCCCTGACAACATACAAAAGACAACACTTTGACCTCCAGTCAGTTTACCACCTCAGAAACAGCTCTTGTTCTAGTTCATTTAGGGAGAGAAGTTTCTTTTGCTTACACCATGGATCTTCTGTAAGAAAAATACAGTTTTTATGGGTCTTCTGCCTCACCATTAACCGCCGCCCGGAGTAAAGTCCAGCTTAATGGTGGATCTCTCCCACACCAGTAGCCTTCCCACAGCCACTATGGTGGGTTATGAACAGTCCACAGGGTACCTGTTTTAAGGATGCCCAGTTCAATTGCAGCAACAAAGAAAATCCCTTCTTCTGAGCTTAGCAACACAGGTTCTCCTGACAACTCAGGTTCTCTAGCATTCTCCCCGGGACCAGGGCTCTGAGTCACAGCCTCTCCTCTCTCTTGGTTATAGTTTCTCATCAGGCTGTACTTTTTCAACACTTACTTGTCTGTACTTAGGTATTTCAGTTCATTGGCTGCAATAAGAACCTCACATCCCCCTTTGGACTATATCTTCATATATTAAAGAGAATTTATTAGCTCAGTCCCCAACCATGGTTCTCCAAAAGAGTTTTCAGCTTCACTCTTGAAAACTTCCCATGCACCTCCCTTAGGTTAGTTCTGCTTTCCGTAACTGACATGTAAGTCTCTGTGCTGGCACTATGTAGATGTTCCATCGTTCCTCTCTCTGCTGAGGAGGATGGATGTCCTGTGAGTTTAGTCCGGCATGGAGAGAGTTTATCTCTGTCCTCTCTCCTCTCTGCTGGCGAGTGGTGAGGCGATCATGGTGCTCTTTGGCGGCTGTTGATTACGAGCCCGAGCGTGATGCCCAGACGGCTCTCCAGAGTCCTCTGCTTGGCTCGGCCAGCTGGCTCGGCAACACCGGTGAGCTGGATTGCTAAAATTCCAATGTTTCTCCCCCATGCCTGCCCGGCTGCAGCGGCACGGCTGCCGTAAACCTCCCGTTGCCCCCCCCCATCCCTCCTTTGGAAGGAAGGGGGGGGGGGGGGGGGGGGGGGGTCAGCGCTTGGGCCTTACCAGCGAGAGAAGCAGGAGCTGCTCCTCTCTACACAGCAGCAGCAGGTCCAAAGAGGAAGAGCGTCAGAAAGTCTCTGCTTATATATGGTTTTTTCCTCGAAGGCGGATCAACTTTTTAATTGGTTTACCTACCTATCAACCCTTAAAACTACCTGATTATTGGCTCTCTCTCGCAGGAAGGAAGTTGTATTCCTTCCTGCAGCACAGATCACTTCCTAGATTTTTACCCCTCTGGCCTAAACCAGGACACAGTCCTTTCATCCCAAGGTATCCACTTCTGATCGCTTTATTTTCTCAGTGTATAAAATAACAACAATGTAAATATTAAATAATACAATAGTTTATTTATAGTAAACAATAATTTATTTATAATAATATAAATAAAACACTAATATAAGTAATATAATAATATAGTAGTATAAAATATTATTTAAAACAGTAGTATTTTTTCCTCTTTCATTATGTGAAACTGAGCCTGTACTGATAGGTCTGAAGTAGCCTACGTGAAAGGATGTGTTTATCTGCTGGCTTATCTTGTGAAATAAGTTAAAGCAACTCTACCCTATTTTCCATGTCATCATAGACATAGTCATATCAACAGTAGGGTTTCCTGAAATATTAGGTCTTAGGTGAGTAAGGACAGGAGTGGATTTATTTGTGATCAATATAATGGGGTTTTAAAAAAACACCAAACAACAAAACTAATGAATCTTGTATAGAATTTCTCACTCTTATTTCCAAAAAAATTAATGGAAACTGCATTTACACTATCAAAATACCACCGTGGAAAAAAAGGCTGTTTTTTTATTATCCAATTGCACAAAAAGAATACTGCATATACTGCACAACCTGCTATAAGAAATTGTAAGCCCATATTCCTATGTCCTCAGTCCTGTGTGATATATTATTGAAGTGATATGCAGGGAAACAGTATTTGCTCTAGGAAAAAAAAAAAACTATTTATAAAAATATTTATTGCATAGTGGACTATTTTCCACTTAGCTTCAGTATTAGCTGATGCAATGTGAAAAAGGTCAGAAGCATCAGAGATTTCAAAATTCTAAGCAATCAAATCTCAATGCTAACAACAGAATTTGACAAAAGCTGGATGTTGCTGAGGTCTGTTTCAGCACATTTTAACACTGCCTTGCTGCAGTTACTTTTTTCCTTCTCTTTCCTCACACTCTTCTGAGGGGAAAAAGAAAAAGCTATCCATGTCTCAGCCAGGTAAAGCCTGACGCCTGTGGAATTTGTCCAGGTGGTAACAACTTAGGCCAGTTACTGGTTCAAAAGCAGGCTTTATGTTGCCCTTTCCTTCAGTGCTAAACCAGAGAATTGCACTTCCCTGTCATACATGTGGTAGTTCTCAGATGTCCATAGCGATTGCTGTTGTGGAAATAAAGGATGTGTGTCAAACTATTTGCATAAACAGTCGCTTTAACACGGGAGTGTTTGAGCAAAGGACAACCACAGTGGGGCATGTCCTAGTGGTGCAAAATAATTAGTGCTGTACAAGTGTTAAAAATACCGTCTTGCAAGTGTGGCATTTCAGTGGGAAACCAGGATGGCCAACTGGTTTCTCTGCTCTAACTCCGCTTCCTTAGGTGGGGTTGTGCTGATATGCTGAACCTGGCCTGTGCAGCAGCTGGGGCTGGAGCAAGGAGACAGGCAAGACTGTTGCCCTGAAACAGGTCCTACCTGATGGTTTGGATCTTTCTTTCAACATCGTTCAGCTCAAAATACCAGGCCATGTTTAAGGAAAGAATTTTAATAATAAAAATGGGCAGAGTCCATCTACCCATAGTTCCCTGGTATTAGGTCTCTATCATGTGCCAACAACACCGTTCTAAACCCAGGGCTGATGCAGTAAAGTGTTACAGTGCAGGTGCAATTGGAGCTAACCTTAATCTCCTAACTGGCTGCTGCTTGGGCTTCTTGAGTAATCCCTGTGGTAGCTGAGCAGGGTGCTGACATAGTCTGTGTACAGATCTGTGTACAGGAGCAGCAGTCACACCCTTTTCTACAGAGTTGATCCATGTCCTGACACATGCACGCTTCTTCATTCAAGACTTCCCCTGAGCATCACTGAAAGCCTTTGCTGCTGACTTTCTCCCTTTCGGGCACAGGAGCAAGCTGACATCTGAAAGTGCACTGAGAAACTTAACGTCTAATTGTACCCCTAGAGATGGGAGAAAGGGATTTCCTTTGCTTTTCGGTCACCCTTGATGTGAAATACAGTAAAACAATATACCTGTGCCTCTCCCTTGGGATACTGCAATCAAAACTCAATGTTCATGTCCTCTCAAAGCCCCAGAACGCATACATGCTGTCCCCTGCTCTTCTCTCTATCTTCATATTAAACCTGAGGCAGGTAAAGGTGTCTGTCCTCAACTTTACTGTCAGCAATCTACTTTCAGTGTGTCTAGATACTTTATTTGAAGCTCTAAAATAAAACTAAGTGACTCATAACTCTTATCCACAGACACACCTGACCTCTGTAGTAACAGGGTAAAGCTTGACTGAGCAGCAGATGCTTTCCAAGGGCTTGATCAAAACTTGACCTTGAACCTGAACTTTCCTAGAAAAAAAAACTTTCCCTCAGATACTTCCAGATGTGCTTTCCCAAGCAATGCAGGGTGCTCTGCACCAAAACAAAACCACCCCTCTGTTACCACACCAGAACAGTGATAATAAGTATATTCTTCCCTCAATGTGCAATCATCCAAGTGCCAAGACTCTTATGATAATCTGAATCGATTAATGCCCTGAGTACAACAATAGCTATACCAGGAATCCTATAAAATAGTTTGTAGAATACCGTATGTGCAAGTAAGCCTGGGATTAACTTTTAAGTGCAAAGAATGTCATTTGTGATAATCGGGTCATCTTTCATTCTTTGTAAACATTATCTGCAGGGAAAAGTATGGGACATCACGCCAGATCAATGTGATCAAGTGAAGCCGCTTTATTCCAGACAGCAAGCATACTTATATCCTACAGTACTGTGGTAGTTTGAAAGCAAATCAGTGAGAGACTAAAAGTCAGAACTACAATTTAATAGAAAAATGAAAATAAATGCAATAGTACAAAAACACTGACAGAGTCAGAATATAACCTGACACCCTGTCGGTCAGGGTGTTGGTAGTAGTCCAATTAGATGGTGGCTGCAGTCCTCTGGGAGTGATAGATGTGATTCTGTTGAAGCAATGATCCTGTGAAAGGTGTAGTTCTCCTCTGAAGGTCCAGTGGTGGTGTAGAAGGGTCTGGTCTTCCTCTGGGAATCCAGTGGAAAAGCTGACTTGTGATGTTTCAAATTCCAGTTTATATCCAGATAGGGATGCTTGTTTCCTCCCCCTGGGCGGAGCACCTCACATTGGGATGATGTAGTTTATCAGTGGGACTTAATGGCCCATTAACTGGAGCCATCAGGGATGAGCAAAGTAAAGTGCCCCACCTGGCTCCAACGGCTGGCCCATTAGAAGACATGTCCCGGAGCCATCAGGGATGAGCCAGGAACACTGCCCCACCCAGCCCCCACATCCCATGAAGATGGTGATAGAATACATACCATTGTAACCTAAGACATTATCCACCCCTTATTCTATCACCATCTATGTGATACCCAAACCAATACCCCCTTTAAACTCTACATATATATATATACATATACAATGAAACTTTACACACACTTCTCACTTAAGTTTCCTTGTGGTACACAATGGGTTTCCCCATCTTTCTGCATTACCCACCAAGTGCAACCAGGTCCTTGAGCAAAAACAACCCCACGGATGGGTTTGCCTTTGTCTGAGGTGGGACTAATCCAAACAGTCTTTCCTAAAATACCTCTCATGTGTACCACAGGGACTCTATCTCCGGCCACTGTGTGCAAGGGTTCAGACTGGGCAGGACCAGCTCGATTGATGGAGCCTCGTGTGTTGACCATCCAGGTGGCCTTTGCTAAGTTCATTTCCCAATTTTTGAAGGACCCCCTGCCAAGTGCCTTCAGGGTGGTCTTAAGCAGTCTGTTGCACCGTTCAACTTTCCCGGCAGCTGGTGCATGATAAGAGATATGATATATCCACTCGATACCATGTTCTCTGGCCCAACTGTTCATAAGGCCATTCTTGAAATGGGTCCCATTGTCCGACTCAATTCTCTCAGGGGTGCCATATCTCCACAAGACTTGCTTTTCCAGGCCTAAGATGGTGTTCTGGGCGGTAGCATGAGGCACAGCATAGGTCTCCAACCATCCTGTCGTTGCTTCCACCATCCCCACAAAGCATTAGCTACCATCCAGGAGTCAGTGTAGAGATAGAGCCGAGGCCACTTCTCTTGCTCGGCAATATCCAAAGCCAGCTGGACGGCTTTAAGCTCTGCGACCTGACTCGATCCACCTTCTCCCTCGGTAGCTTGTGCAACTCGTCATGTGGGGCTCCATACAGCAGCTTTCCACTTCCGGTTAGCGCCCACAATTCAGCAGGAACCATCAGTGAAGAGGGCATATCGTCTTTCATTCTCTGGTAGCTCATTATATGGTGGGGCTTCCTCAGCACGTGTCACTTGCCCCTCCTCTTCTTCAGAAGATAACCCAAAAGTCTCACCTTCAAGCCAGTTTGTTATAATTTCCAGAATCCCAGGGCGATTAGGGTTTCCTATCCGGGCTCGCTGTGTGATCAGCGCAATCCACTTGCTCCATGTGGCGTCGGTGGCTTGATGTGTGGAAGGAACCTTTCCCTTGAACATCCAGCCCAGCACTGGTAGTCGGGGTGCCAGAAGCAGCTGCGCTTCGGTGCCAATTACTTCTGAGGCAGCTCAAACCTCTTCATAAGCCGCAAGAATCTCTTTCTCGGTTGGGGTATAGCTGGCCTCAGATCCTTTGTATCCCTGACTCCAGAACCCGAGCGGTCATCCTCAGGTCTCTTCAGGTCCCTTCTGCCACAGGCTCCAGGATGGACCATTATCCCCGGCCGCAGTGTAGAGCACATTTTTCACATCCTGCCCTGTTCTGACTGGCCCAAGTGCTACTGCGTGGGCAATCTCCTGCTTAATTTGTTCGAATGCTTGTTGTTGCTCAGGACCCCACTGGAAATCATTTCTTTTTCGTGTCACGAGGTAAAGAGGGCTTACAATTGTGCTGTATTCCGGGATATGCATTCTCCAAAACCCGACAGCTCCTAGAAAAGCCTGGGTTTCCTTCTTGTTTGTAGGTGGAGACATAGCAGTGATCTTGTTGACTACTTCTGTCGGAATCTGGTGACGGCCATCTTGCCACTTGACTCCTAAGAACTGGATTTCTTGAGCGGGTCCCTTAACCTTACTTCGCTTGATGCCAAAACCAGCTCTTAGGAGAATCTGGATGATCTTTCCTTTCTCAAAGACTTCCTCTGCTGTGTTCCCCCATACGATGATGTCATCAATGTACTGTAAATGTTCTGGAGCCTCAGCCTTTTCCAGTGCAGCCTGGATCAGTCCATGGCAGATGGTGGGGCTGTGCTTCCACGCCTGGGGCAGTCTGTTCCAGGTGTACTGCATGCCCCTCCAGGTGAAAGCAAACTGAGGCCTGCACTCTGCTGCCAGAGGAATGGAGAAAAAGGCGTTGGCAATATTGATGGTCACATACCACTTTGCTGCCTTGGATTCCAGTTCATACTGAAGTTCCAACATGTCTGGCACAGCAGCACTCAGTGGTGGTGTGACCTCATTCAGGCCACGATAATCCACTGTCAGTCTCCATTCTCCACTGGACTTATGCACTGGCCATATAGGGCTGTTAAAGGGTGAATGAGCTTTGCTGACCACCCCTTGGCTCTCCAGTTTACAAATCATCTCATGGATGGGAACCATAGAGTCTCTGTCTGTGCGGTACTGTCGTCGGTGCACTGTCGCCGTGGCGATTGGTACCTGCTGTTCTTCAACTTCCAGCAGTCCCACAGCAGAGGGATCGTCTGAGAGACCAGGCAAGGTATTCAGCTGTTGGATGTCTTCTGTTTCTACAGCGGCTACCCCGAAAGCCCAACAATGTCCTTTTGGGTCTTTGAAATACCCATTTCTAAGATAGTCTATGCCCAGGATGCATGGGGCCTCTGGGCCGGTCATGATGGGGTGTTTCTGCCACTCATTCCCAGTTAAACTCACTTCAGCTTCCAATACAGTCAGCTGCTGGGATCCTCCTGTCACCCCAGAAATAGAAATAGATTCTGTTCCCACATACCTTGATGGCATCAGGGTACATTGAGCGCCGGTGTCAACCAAAGCTGTATATCTTTGTGGGTCAGACGTGCCAGGCCATCGGATCCACACAGTCCAAATGATCCGGTTGACCCATTCCTCTACCTGGCTAGAGGCAGGGCCCCTCTATTCCTGATCATGGTACACGTTGCTCTCTTCCTGTAAATATGTTCTTGAGGTCCCTTCAAGAGGATCAGTCATATTATCATTCCTATACTGTTTAGAGTTCTGTCCACAAGAAACCGGAGCGGCGTTGACTCTAGGTGGGCTTCTTGTGGTAGCTGTTCCTCTTTTCAGTTCACGTACACAGGCTGCTAAGGAAGAGGTGGGTTTTCTATCCCACTTCCTCATGTCTTCTCCATGCTCCTGAAGGAAAAAACAGAGGTTACCTCGCAGAGTGTATCTTCTTTCTCTGGCTGGGGGACGTCTGCTCCTAATAGCAGAGACTCTTGTTGGTTCTGGCGAGATGTGGTGAATTTCTTGTTTCAGCTCCTTTCTGAGTTTCTCTTCCAAGCTCTGGACGTGCTCAGCCAGCTTTGTTTCCACAGATAAGACATGGGTGCATAACGGGGCGGTGACGGTGTCCTCGTAAATTCTTAGTTTGTTGACCAGTACTCCCACCTTGTCCGCTCCTTCTCTCCATTGCAGCGTTGCTAGGTAACGGGAATATATCTCTGGTCTGAGCCGTGCAAATCTCAACCACATCTGTGACGTGCATTGGACATCATCTGGGTTCTTAGGGAATCTCTCATCTTCTGAGAAAATGATCTCCAGCACGGCCAATTCTCTCAGGCATCGGATACCTTGTTCCATTGTACTCCATTTTCCTTGGTGCACCTGGAGGTCTTCTTTACAAAGGTATCTGTCCCTTACACTTGCCAGCAGTTGCCGCCAGAGGCTGAGAGTTTCTTGGGTCGTCCCGATCCCCTGGTCAATGACCACATCCTGGGTCAGGGATCCAAGTTGCATGGCCTCACTTCCATCTAGAATGGTGTCATTGGCTGCAGCATCCCAGATGCGAAGAAGCCAGGTCAGGATGGATTAATTTGTCTGGCGGGTGAACTCCCTCCATAGGTCATGCAGCTCACCCAGGGATAAAGAGCGAGTGATGATCTCTGGCTCTGTGTCTTCTGCTTGGTGCGAAGGTCCAGCCTCCTCCTCATCGGTCACGGTGCGGGCTGATTTGCTCTTGGATTTCTTTTTCTGAACAGGGGCAATTGCTACTGGCGTAGGCTGTTCTGGCTTGGGGATGCCTCGTGTGGAGATGCTGTCGGTTCTTTCGGTCTCTTTTTCCTCCATGACAGTGTTTAGATATGGTGCCTGTTGCTCTGTTGCTTTACTGCTTTTCTTGTCCTCATCCTGAGGATACTGTGCCGCATCGAGCATTGTTCTGACTCTAAGCATGGTGTACACGGTGCAGGTCATAGAGAGAAAAGAAAACAGAACTGACAGCAAGATTATACTATCTTTGACATCTAAAGGGAACTCAATATTTTCAAAAACTGTTGTGTCAGGTCTGAAAGGCTGAAAGAATCCACTCTCTACTCTTTCCCCTAGGGGCTGGGTGCGATTGTTGAGGAGGTCCCAGATGTAGCAGCCCAGACTAGGACAAGCAAACAAAATTGAGTAAATATTCTGAATGGTGTTCATTGCCTCGGAGGTTATCATGCAATAGACATAGTAAATCAATAAAACAATTTTTATATGATGCCCTGGCCTACACAGGAGCATTACCACAGGCAGGTAGTTCCCCATCTGCGGAAATATATACAGAGCAAGGTACAGGACCCATGTAAGTATGTTGAGTATCATGGTGAATAGGTGGCTTCCAGAACAGAAAATTATACTTCTGACTTTCCTCAGGACCCTGTGCGTCACATTGGGCACCAAAAATGTGGTAGTTTGAAAGCAAATCAGTGAGAGACTAAAAGTCAGAACTACAATTTAATAGAAAAATGAAAATAAATGCAATAGTACAAAAACACTGACAGAGTCAGAATATAACCTGACACCCTGTCGGTCAGGGTGTTGGTAGTAGTCCAATTAGATGGTGGCTGCAGTCCTCTGGGAGTGATAGATGTGATTCTGTTGAAGCAATGATCCTGTGAAAGGTGTAGTTCTCCTCTGAAGGTCCAGTGGTGGTGTAGAAGGGTCTGGTCTTCCTCTGGGAACCCAGTGGAAAAGCTGACTTGTGATGTTTCAAATTCCAGTTTATATCCAGATAGGGATGCTTGTTTCCTCCCCCTGGGCGGAGCACCTCACATTGGGATGATGTAGTTTATCAGTGGGACTCAGTGGCCCATTAACTAGAGCCATTAGGGATGAGCAAAGCAAAGTGCCCCACCTGGCTCCAACGGCTGGCCCATTAGAAGACATGTCCCGGAGCCATCAGGGATGAGCCAGGAACACTGCCCCACCCGGCCCCAACATCCCATGAAGATGGTGATAGAATACATACCATTGTAACCTAAGACAGCTGTCCTTTCTTCCCCCACCCTTATGTGCTTCCCAAGATGTTTGACACCCTTTTCAAGAGCTGCCTGCACAGGACAGGTTCTGCTGCATCCCTTCTTAAATTTCACAGAGTGTATTTATTAAACCTGCAGAGCAGTCTGTTTTCACATACTCAGGTGCTGTTTTAGATCCATTTGTGTTATACTGATATGCAGAAAGACTCCACAACTTAATAAAGTTGTAAAGTAGGTATATTTTGCCAGCACTGTGACACATGGGAGAATAATTTCTTCAAATCCATGCATACGGTCAGTGGCATTCAGCTAGGTATATATCTGGTTACAAGTTACATATGCATTAGATCACACAATGCGCCTATACATATTCATTGTCTGTCCTAACTTCATATTATAATTAGCCCAAAAGTCATTAGCATTCCAATACGCCTGCGCACTGCCACTTAGTGATGAAGTAAAGGTCTTCCTCAGATTAACTTTTTACCTTTCTTCCTTGCGCATGCTCTCTAAGTTCCTAGTCCAAGTCCGAACCCCAGAGCCAGTCCGAGCTGGTTTCAGGATCCGAAAACAGGATATTTGGTTCTGATTTCCCTTCCTTATCAATGGCCATACATCTTTTCCCTTCTGCTTGGTAAGCATAAGTGTTGAGCAAGCGGTATACATTGTCTGGCAAGCAGCTGCAAAATTTAACAGTACCAGTAGTACCCACAATCAGCAATTAACCCTTAAGACTTAATCCCTCTGTATCAATACCAGGCTTTGTTCTTGTAGATAAAGTAGAGATAACTTATCTTGAGAACTCATCTGCTTGCAAGTCTTGGTTTGTTCCCTTTCCAGACAGGGCTTAGGAACTCTAAAGCACCCTTGAGGCATGGGTCACAGTGCTATGGAAAGTGCCCCTGGAAAGTATGGTCCAGTGAACACTAGCAGTGGTTTCTGGGATAGAATAGGTTTGTCCTTAACTCTGTGTCGGGGTTTGGGTCTAGGTTTTTTTTTGTTTTTTTTTTCCTTCAGGAATTTTTCTCCCATGGGTTGCTACCGAACTGAGGACTGGGTACTTAAGAGAACAAAAGTATGTGGTCAGGGGTTTTCTCCTTGACAGGGCGGGGGAAATTTCTCTCAGGAAGCATGGACAAAGCGAGATTTCGGGACTGGAAAAAGCAAGGGCGGGGGAAGGGCTCGCTCTCTTGCTCGGGACCCTCAGAGCCGAACGGTTGGAGCTGC
This sequence comes from Eopsaltria australis, assembly GCA_034509425.1. Taxonomy (NCBI): domain Eukaryota; kingdom Metazoa; phylum Chordata; class Aves; order Passeriformes; family Petroicidae; genus Eopsaltria; species Eopsaltria australis. The sequence goes on along the minus strand of JAVTVJ010001377.1, from coordinate 62,585 downwards.
TGCCTTGCTGAACCCATGGCCACTGAGAAACCAGCACGAAGCTGCCTGTCTGCTGTGAGTTTTCCCCATACCCCACCTGGAGCCGAGCTGCCACCGGCCGGTCTCTCCCCTGCTCCTCGCTCCTCCGGCACCACTCCGAGTTTTTGCTACGCTGTAACTGTGCTCCCCTGCCCGCCGAGGCCTCCTGCTGTCCCAGCTCACTGTGTCTGAGGGTCCTGCTGGGGCACCGGCACCAGCTGCCCCCCGAGGGTTTGTGAAACAAAGCCTCTCCTCCATCCCTCCCTGCCCCAGGCAGCCGCCATTAACACGTGTTACCTGGGCTAGCACCAGAGCACCCCTGCAGCCAACTGGGCAATCATCACACCCAGAGTGCCCCCTGCCGACTGTGACTGGAACTGCATCAAAAGGAAAAGGTGCCTGAGGCCAAGCAGGCTGCCACTGGGTGTCTGGTTCTGTTTGTTGCTTAATGCCATAGTTGTTGTTATTTGTTAGCTTTGTTTTAGATACTAGTAAAGAACTGTTATTCCTATTCTCATATCTTTTCCTGAGAGCCCCTTGATTTCAAATTTATAATAATTAGGAGGGAGAGGGGTTACAGTTTTCCATTCCAAGGGAGGCTCCTGCCTTCCTTAGCAGACACCTGTCTTTCAAACCAAGACACTCTGGATCTGGTACTTGACACTGATAGACTAAAGGGAGATGTCAGCTTTCATGACTTACACAAATTTTTATGAACAAAAATATTTGTTTACCTTTTTCTCTGCCACTGCCTCTCCTTGATCTAAAGTCTGCATCCAAATGTCTTTCCATGTCTATTTCTAAGGTTTTATTTGGTCTCCCCAATGCACATGTTCATGACATTAAAATAAAGCAATGTAACAGAAGTATCTATGTGGCCTCTTTGATCTTGTATTGCCTTCCCATAAAAGAGGATCAACAAGAAAAAATCCTGCTCTGTGGCATCCTGTAAAACATAGCAGACTTGTCCTCTCTTCCTTCTGAAGCACCATGGCCAGGTGGTGCCGCACAGCGCTGGCACTCATGTGCAGGGTCACTTGGGCACAGCACAGAGCTGGGGCCCTGCAGTGGCACTGAGAAAATTCCTGCACTGGAGTGTTCCCAAGCCCACATGATGTTTGTCAGGCAGCTTTCATTTTTGTTCTAGTTATTCCTTATCCATGCAAGATTTAAGCAGTGCATCTGACAGTTTCCCATTATACAAAAAGGTCTCGTTGATCTGGGTTTAAAACCCTTGTGAAAACCCTCCAGTGATTCCTTTAATCTATTCAATTTCTTTAAATGTATTTAGGGGAGAGCATAAAACAAAGCAATGTTGATCAGAGTGCTCTCATATGCCTTGTATGTCTGTGTAATCCATAAGAAAAACCTGGAAGTGCAAGGTTGTGGGTCTTTTTAAAAATTTATATATTTTCTTATTCTTCTTCCATATCCCACTTACAGTAAAATCTGTGCTTTTTTATACAGACTCTTGGGAGAGAAATCCTGCTCCATTTGATAGATTTCCTGGTGACCAGCTATGGATGCGACCCAGTTATTACCTGGCTACTCAATAATACCCGGATTCATATCATGCCAACAATGAATTCTGATGGATTTGAAGCTACAAAAGTGCCTGTTTGTTATTACTCATGAGGAAGGTAAGGATGGCTTAGGAGGGTGGGAGAGGTAAAAGGAATGGATGGGGAGTAATAATCACAGATAGCCAGAAGACTGAATCATACTTGGTGGAGAGCAGAGTCTACAGGATGTGCTAGGGCTAATTTTTGCCTGTGCTGTTCTGAAGACGCATTGTTATGGCATAGAGTTTCTGGAAGACTGAGTCAGACTGGTGTTTATATGTGGTATGGCCAGAAAAAATTGGTCAGAATGGTGTAGTGACCTCACCTTTTAGGCAGGAGACCCAGATTGTGAATACAAGCACAATTCCCTATTTTGTAGCACCTTTAGAGTGCTGCAAGAAAAGAAGGAAAATTCCACCCACAGGGTTCTATTTCAGTTGGAGAATTCTGTAACCCTTTTTAACAAGAAAAGGTGTGTTTAAGCTTGTTGAATGGACTGTAGGAATGTGTTTAAAAATCATGTTGAATGTGGATTTAGTAAGAAGGAGTTACACAAGCAGAGCTGGCTATATTAGGTTCTGTGCTAATAGTGGTGGTAGGAAAAAACACCTACACAGAAGAAAATACAACCTGGCATTGCATCCTGTGCTATTTTGCGTTCTTTAATGTGACTATTGCAGAGACCAAAAAAGGGATGAAAAGCTTATCAAGCTAGAAGAGGGAAAGAGACAGTGAGAGAATGGGAAGAAATGCCCAAAGGACAAAGTTGGAATGTGCAGAAAAAGCAAACCCATGAGCTAGAAGTTCTCTTGGATCACTGGCCTTGGCAAAATCAGAAACGTGAAAAAAAACTTTAGGTAGTTTAGTTCCTTAGGTCACCAGTGTAAGCCATCCTTTTTATTAAGAAAAAAATGCATTCCTTAGCAAATAGATGGGACTTCTATGGGGGGGGGGGAGGGGTAATTTTTTTATCCCCTCACTGTCAAATAGACAGAGTTTAACTGACTGAGTTCAAAAATCAACACAGTCAATAGTGAATACCCTCTTTATTCCTGTACTGACCTATCTGAGTGAAAAAGCAAGAGAGCATTTGCACAGGCTGGACCTTAAGGCTCAGGGAGAAGAAAATGCATCCTGTGTTTGACTCAAGTTTTTCTGTCTGTCGGTAGTGTCAGAGACTGAAAATAGTTCATGCCTCAAACACTGATATAAAGTTTTGATCAGAGAAGCCTCCCTGAGGATACCTGACTGGGACTTTGGACTGAGTCAAACTGCTGAGATTAGATAAAGGGAAAAAAGCCTATTGTTCAATCATCTCAGTCTGAAGGAAAGGAATGCGTCCACAGAGGCTGAAGCCACCAGCTGTACTGAGAATCATTTCTGGCTGAGTTTGGGGTGGGGGCAGAGCACAGCTCACAGAAGCCAAGTTTGCACAGTCTTAACCCCCAGCTGAAGGGGGGAGGAGGATGGCGTAACCTCTGGTCAGAGGCAATACACACTCATCCTCCATTACACAAACTGGCCCAGCTGTGGAACCCCCAACCCCACAAGCCACATCCACGGGACTCTCACGTGAGAGGCAGCTGAGGGGGAGTCACAATCCATCACAGACCCCCCAAAGTGCTCCCCAGATGCCTTGCACCACAGGAGTGCACGTGATGCAAGCAGAGTCTGCTGCTAGAGGCTGCCCCCTCCCCCGGGGGGACATGCCTGGACATTTCCACCTGGCCTGAGTGTATATTACCCATGGCATTCTGTGCTTTTGGGGGACTTCCACCACCGAGACCAGCTGAAGAGGACATCAGGACACCAGTGGGGCCCACGGAGTGGTGATACTTCTTTGTCCCTGTCCCTCTCTGTCCCCCCATCTTTCTCCCTACTCCCCCTTTTCTCTCTTTTCTTCTCTCTCTCTCTCTCTCATATTTACTATCAAATAAAACCTATACTATTGATTGGCATATGGTCTCGTTTGTACCTTAATTCGGGCAGAGGTATTTCCAAAGAACCTTAATAATTGGATCATAACAGGGAGTGACAACAGTCTAAGGGATACAGCCACTCAGTAGTTACCTTGGTCTTCTATACAAGCAGGAAAAACACATACAGGAGGAGGACAAAATCCTTCTGATCTGTCTCTGGTTTTTCTAATTCGCTTATGCGTAGGTGTGCATTCCATGTGCATGTTAAATATTCTCTGTTTCCACTTGGAATTGTTTTATTGTGTCCTATGAAAATTCCAGTGCTGCCAGAAAGCAAACTGAAGTCCATCACCTTAATGCTTGAGAAATAAAAAATGGTCATCTTGCCTGTTCCCTGAAGACACTAGCATACCACAGATCTGGACTACTGGGAGGCTGGTGGTGTGGGAGTATTCACAGGCAAAACAGTAATGGGAATGTCTTCTCTCTTTCTAAGGTACAACAGGATCAGAGAAGCTCTGAACAGAAATTTTCCTGATGTCTTTGAAAATAAAAGCACCAGCATTCAGCCAGATACTCGAGCAGTAATGGACTGGATAAAAAATGAAATGTTTGTTCTTTCAGCAAACTTGCATGGGGGTGCCCTGGTTGCCAGTTACGCATTTGATAATGGTAACCCAGGTAAGCTGGTAACAAACTCTACTCTCCACAACTGACTGGGTTTAGGAACGTTGGCTGTACCAAAGCAAAATTTATAAGGATTCCTGCAAGGTTCTTCTAGCTTTTGAGCTGGGATGGGCAGAATTTGATAAACCCTATCAAAATTCACTGCCCAATCTGGCCATTTAGGAGATGTTTATCCTGCGTGTAAGCCAGCACTGTATGTTTTACCCGTAATGAGCGTGACTCAATGGCTATCTTCACTCTGCAGCTACTGGCTCTTTGAAAGGCTATAGCAGATCTCCAGATGATTATATCTTTATTCACTTGGCAAAAACCTATTCTTCCAACCATGCCAGCATGTACAAAGAGACGGGGTGTGACAAAAGGCAAACCTTCCCAGAAGGCATTACCAACGGGTACTCTTGGTACCAGCTGGAAGGTAAGAACTTCACTGATATTTCATTCAGCTGATTCTGGTAAGATGTTCTCACGTTCTCCTGCCATCTTTGATGATGAAAGGGCAATTATTTTAGTCAGAGTAGAGGGCTGATGAGGGGAATAAGTCAACTCATTCATGCAGATTCTGTGAGCAGGACCTGGGTGTTTTCAGACTCTTCCAGCCAGCAATTACACAAGTGAATGAGGCAGTTGCTGCTGTTTGGCTGCTTTTGTGCCCTTGCTTAAGGCCTGCAGTAGCTGTATACATTACACACATGTGCACACACTGCTTGGCATCAAGATCTTGTTTCAGAAAGAAAACCAATCTTCTGTTCATATGTCATCCATTTTTAATGTTTAATTACTGAAATGTTTTCATTATTGTTTATGCATAGTCAAATAGAATATGGGGCTTGTGCACTGTGTATGTTGTTTTCATTGTCTGAATTCAAAGACTTAAAAGGGTTTTGGAATGGCTTTGGCAGTGGCAAATCCTACACCAGCTTATCTGTCCCTTTTTAGTTAGGAAAGCTTGAATGAATTTAAGTCGAAGATCCACCCTTTCTCAGCCACAATCATCATCATAATTTCCAAAATAAAGTATGCTTTAGAAAACAACACTCTACAAGTAACAAGAGTAAATAATTAAGTTGGTTTTTCACAGGAGGCAGAAAATACAAGTGTGGCATTGAGGAATAATTTATCTGATTTACTTTTCTTACAGGTATGATGCAAGTACCAACATTTTAACTCTCCTGCTTGTCTTTTAGTTTGACCTTAGCGTTTCTTTGCACTTCTATTTCACTTTTAAGGTGAAATGCAAGATTACAACTATGTCTGGGGACAGTGTTTTGAAATTACATTGGAGCTGTCATGCTGTAAATATCCTCCAGCAGACCAGCTGGAAAAGTTCTGGAGAGACAACAAAGTTGCTCTGACTGAATATATCAAACAAGTACACCTAGGTGAGTATGCAAATGGGGGCAGAGTGAAAACTGAGGCCAGCTTAGAGGGAACTCCTCAGCAGCCTGGGTCAGTGTCATAGCTCACAGGGGAGAGATATGGTGTTAACTCGGGAGCTTCTGAACAGAAGTGCTACAAGGCCAGGGATGGGTACAGCAGGAGAACTTACAAGTGTGTCAGGCGAGGGGCGATGGGTGCTACTGCAGGTGTGCAAGGGGCTTAAAATGTGCTGGGGCAGGAGCAAGGGACAGGCAGGCCCTGGGGGCTGTCTGACCATGCACTCCCCCCTCCTCTCACTTTCCTGAGCAGCCATGGAACAATCATTTATTTCAGAGGTCTCCAAGTGTATATGTGCCTCAGCACAAGTTTCATGGGTCTTAGCTGCTTGGATTTCGTAAATTTGAAAGGCTTCTCTAGGTGTGATCTGACTTCACATTTGCAAGAGCACTGTGGCTTAGTGAAGCTGTGGTGCTTTACAATGAGTTGAAAGGTTTGCACTAATCTCTTGCTTATCTTGCATTTTGTTGCCCTAAATATCTGACTGCTATTTTATCTCTGCTTAATGCCTCTGCTGCCTTGAAGATGGTGTGTGGGAATTAAGGGAAACTACTTCATAAGCAGACATTGTTGGTATTCTGCCGTTGGGAAGTACTAGACAAGAGGCTGACTTATTTTCAGTTATTAAAAAAGAAGGGTGTGTGTGTGTTTGTGTGCAAAAAAACTGCCAAACCTGTACTGCAGATTGAAGCCCTTCAGTAAAGGGCACACAGTAAGGGTTTATGATGCCTTCAGCAAATAAGGTTTAGAAGAGGAGATCACGGTACTGCTTTCTAACTTAACATGAGGGTAAACTATTAACAACAGCCAAGGATTTTCTGGTTTAATTCCCTTGAGTAAGACCAAAGTGACTAGTGATATTATTAGATGTGCTGAAACATGGTGAAATAGCCTTTGAGTGCATCCAGCAACAGAGCACACTGACTTTCTCAGAGAAGGAGGCTCACCACTTACCATTCATGATCTTTCTCTCCTCGCCCTTTTTCATAGGTGTCAAAGGCCAAGTTACTGATAAGAATGGGAATCCTATTCCCAATGCCATTGTGGAAGCCAAAGGAAGGCCACACGTCTGCCCCTACAGAACGAACGAAGAAGGGGAGTACTTTCTTCTCCTTTTGCCTGGCACTTATGTGATCAATGTGAGTATGCAGCCTTACTGAAGTATTGTTTCTAATTGTTTCTAATTGAGTTCCTGAGCACAGTGAGGCGGCAGCCTTAAAGGTGGGTGAGCTGAACTGCTCAAGTCATAGATATTAGTCACCATGACCGGTGACTGTCATTTCCTTGTGTCAAAATGGTTTTTCTGTGGAAGTACTAGAGAACATCCATGCCCTGTAGGTTCTGCCTGCTGCCAAAGGCTTATGCTTAGCCATCACTGCAGGGTTCCCTCTCTTGTACAGCAAGTCTTTTTGCTATAACATGAAAGCTATACTCTGTTCTCATTCCATGTTCTCAAATGTATCTTTAGAACATCTTTCCTGTACATTTAAAGTATAAACAGTGATTGTTTCACAGTTGAATTCAATGTTTCAAACCAAGGAAGAACACTTTTGTGTTTGCTCCTAGGCTACTGTACCAGGATTTAAATCAATGCTGAAGACAGTGGAAATACCTGACAACACTGGAAACTTCAGTGCTTTGAAACAGGATTTCTCTCTCCCAGAGGTCTCAGATCAGATCAGATCAAGAGTTGTTTCATATCCCAAAATTCCCCTCTACCAAGAGCTCGCATGGGCTTCAACTGCAGTAAAACCAACCATACGCATCTTGGTTTTAATGACCGTTATGCTTGTAATTTTCAAATAAAGTCAGGAATGACAAAGGCAAAGGCAAAATCTTCCTGCACCAATGTGGCTTTTCAGAGAAGGGCCATGCTGTGGAAGCTGGATGATAATCTGCACCAACAGGGAGGAATCTGTGGCTCTGAAAAAAGCGTTCTCCTACGGCAGAGCTGCTGAAAACAATGTGGAAAGAGTCATTGACAGCTTTGTACCTTGTCCATTTTTAACTGAATTTGTCGTCGGACAGAACCATGTACAATTCAGAATTCTTTGAATAGTTTTAGTAATGGCTTTATACTGTTCCAATAGCTTCACAGCCCTGCTACTCCACTGTTTGGGATGTTTAACACCCATGCCAGGAGCTGGCAGGCACACTCAGCAAGGCGCAAGCCAGCTCCAGTTACAGAGGGTGGTTTCAGTATTCCCCTGGCTGGGCTGTACTGCAGGCAGGATTAGCAGATTCCTTTTGCCTGGCCAGTTGTGAGTCATTTTCAGGGCCCTTTGAAGCTGCCTAATAAACAGAAAATTTATCAAGAAAAGCCAGTTAGTACCATCTCCTTTGTTTATTTTAAAGTTTTATCTGCCAGTAAATTTCTTATGCAATTTCAAAAGTAAACCAGCAAAGATTATCTTTGGAAACATCAATCTTTTCCTGTATACAGTAAATAAAAAATGCAGGAATGCAGTTAATCCTTTAATGCCTTTTAAAATCTTTCCTGAGGCACTGCTGCCTGTCACACCAAGCCCTACACTGGGCTGTGGAGCTTGGGCATCAGCTACTTGTCTGCCAGACAGCCACATTCGGTGTTCAAATCCACACTTCAGAACTTGAAACAGCTGTGCCGACAGCAATGATGGCTGTATGTGCAAGAGACTGGTTTTTGAAAGTCTTCTTCATAGCCATTTGGATTTTCTACCTTTTCTCACCCTCTGATCTGCTGTGGGTTGTTTACCACACAGAGAAGTAATTATCCACTAAATCCCGTCACTGATCCTGCCATTTGTAGCAGGAAGAACGAGAGATTCCTTGAGTTAAAATCTCCCAAACCGAAGAAATCTGACAGAAGTCAGCAGTCCAGCAGCTGAGTGGGGGCAGAAAGAGCCTGTGTGCTGGCTCACAAAAGTAAGAATCTGTGTGAAAACAAAGTACCAGAACTTCCAACAATCAAGTAATTGGCATGAAAAAAAGAGCACCATGGAGTATATAAACAAATCTTTATTTAAAGCTTATAAATGGAACACAGTACTCAATTTCCCTCAGAAAAGGAAAATCTGAAAACTGAAAGATAAATGCAACACATGTGAAACTTCTCATAAATGGGTCTACACTGTGTGCAATTTGAGTGGATACTTGCATTTTAATGGTTACTGACTGTGGTCATACATGCACTGGGTAGCTGGAAAGTAATGCACCAGGTCAAGCTCTTGAAAGCGTGTTGCATAGTTATGAGGCGCGGAAAAGATCCCACAACTCGGTAGTTATAGGGTAGGTATGTTTTAATACGGTGCCGACTGCAAGGGGGATCGCTCCTCCAAAAACTTGCGCACCGTCAGTGGCTCTCAGCTTGGTATATATTAGGTTACAGGTTACATATGCATTAGATCACACAATACATTCATACATATTCACTACCTATCTCCACTTCATATTATAATGAGTTCAAAAGTCATTTCCATATGCTTGCGCCTGCGCAGTGCCTCCTGGTGGTCGTGGGCTGGGGTCTCTGGGATGAAGTAACGAGTCTTCCTTGGGTCACCTTGCCTCCTTGCACATATTCTCTAAGATCCTGACCCGACTCTCAGCCTTAGAGCTGGCCAAAACCAGTTTCAGTATCCAAAAGTAGGATCTTTGGTCACGGTCTTCTTCCTCTCATCAGTTGCCTGCACCTCTCTTACATCTTTCTTTTTTGCTTGGCAAGCGTGAGCAAACAGTATGTATTGTCCAGTAAGCAGCTGCAAAATTTGGCAATACTCACAATCATTAACTAACCCTTAAAATCCCCAAACCCTTGTATCAGTTATTTAAATTCACTATGAACTACTCTGTTCAACAGCCATCGCAGCTATGTGTAGTCAGACAACAAAGACTGGTTTTAGAAAAGCTACTGGTATTTTAGGTGTTAAGTAATCATCATCCTAACAGCCACAATTGTGGCTCAAGACCAAGAACTGTCCTTTAAAAGCAGGCTGTAAAGCTAAAACATTACTCAAAAGGGGAGCCACCACCTTTTTAAGTATCACTGATAAATTTCACATGTATAATATAGCTATATACACTAGAGAAGCCTTCACTTGAAGCTTTCAGTGCACCTGTGCTAAAAAAACCCCTAACAAAACCCTCACACTTTAGTTAAAACCAACAATTTTTCATGTTCAGTAACTGCAATCCATTGCTAAAACCTTAAGCTGGGTTTTGTGCTTTGCTTGTGCAAACTTTAAAGAACAAGATATGCCTTGGACTCGGGTCTGGAGGAGCTGGAAAGGGAAAGGCAGGGCAGGTAATCCCCGAAGAGGAGAGGGCTGATGTGCCAGCAAGGCTGTGCTCCACTGCAGGACCAAGGCCACCCTACAGCCCCTCCACCACAACGCTGCCTGTCCACAAGTCCCACGAACGTATCCAATGCTCCTTTCCACGGGGGAGCCCACAACAGCAAATGCCCCTTTTCAGGCCAAATGTTGCATAACAAAATGCCAGATCTTCCCGGGATAAGGGATAACTGCTGCACCACAACACGTGTGGCAAGTTAATATGCTGAATCAATTACCTGCTTTAAAATTACAAACTACCTAAAGTTACGCCCTAGCACAACAGCAGCTTTAGATTAAGATGGGGCAGAAAAAGATCTTCACCCCTGTATTCATCCTGTTTATTTGGTTTATTCAGTTTCATTAGGCTCCTAATAATTTTCTAATCTCTCTTTTGTAAAATACAATGTTTTGAAACAATTATTCTTGTTGACACTTCCTGTAAGAACAAGGAATTTTCTTTTCCTCATATTAGTCATAAAACAAAAAAATCTGCCTGAAGTCCTGCAAGCATCTTCATACCCACAGACACTTCAGAGACAGCACCATTTCAACAAATGTACAGCAAACAGAACTCTGTGATAAAAATCATACCACACTCTTAAAAGAGATGTAAGCTTTTCACCAGTGAGCATTTTGAAGCACTTTTACCCTTTCTAAATCATCTGCTAAGGGGAGAGGCACAGGACGGCACAGCCCATGACCCCGCCATTGTGGGGTGAATTTCAATACTAATATAATGTCAATACTAGCAAATAGGTAAATAGTTAAAGACTTGTATTTAAACAACAAGTAGGTTTATTGTACTTTTTAAAATGAATAAATGCAAGTTCTTGCACCATTTGTACATAACTATTGTTTACCCGATGTGCAAGAAGGAAGGAACTAAGAAAATTACTGAAAATCACATAAGAGTTGCATCTGTTGGCATCTGGCCTCCCCTGCAACCTTCTTGGTCGCCGTGTCCAAAGGCAAAAGCCATTGCCACCTTTGCAAATTAACCTTAAAGGCTCTCATCATCTCCTGCATCTCCTGCATCATCACCCCCAATATTATCAGCACCTGGAAGCAGTCAGTCAGCTCCTTGCCTGTACTCAGGGATGCAAAAGCATTCCAAAGGAAAGCAAAACACCACCAAAATATTTTCACTATGCTACTGTTGCATCAGCACCATCTCTATTTAATAAATCTTGTTCAGGTTCAATGCAGAAGTTGTTTTAAGGGAAGGAAAAAAGGAAACATAGCCATAAATCTTCCTGTGCCCTTCTCAATCTGAATATAATACACATATTTCTCTGTATTTTAATGCTACATTTCTTAAAATATTTTTCTTGTGCCTGTGATTTACTAAATAAGCATATTTATATAACTACACAGGTACCAGTAGACTAATTCAATAAATTAGAGCTTAAAACATTAACTGTGAGCACAAGGATATTTACAAAAAGCAATAAATTAAAGATTAAAATGCGTGCAATATTAAATAAGGATCTCAAACGCCTCACCAAGGAGGAACAACTTTTGTACCAAAACTTTTACTGACTTTTGTGCCACTACTCAAGGCCAGAAACATGTTTAAGGGTGCTCACTGCTTATGCCCACACACTGAGCACAGCCAAGCTGGGAGATGGGGTGGAGGCAGAGCCAAGGGCTCCGGGCCACAGCTGGGAGTCACCAGGGGAGTCACTGTGACACAGCCTCCATCCCTGGGCACCGGGCCTGCATGTGGAGCTTGGGCATCAGCTCCCAGCGTCCCCAACAGCAACAGGAACAGGCATCAATATTCATCACTTCCATTCAGAAGGCATGCACCCACACCAAACAAAAGTTGTATGAGAAGTCATTAAGAATAATATTCAGCCATAAAATGTAACTTGAACCAAAATATCTGCCACAGTGATCTGCAGATGTAGAAATCAAAATTCCCCATTTCCTCACTCATTGTAGCAAGTGGAGGGTATTTCCAGGGCTATTCTCTGCAACAGAAGGCATGTGACTGGAAAGGAAGTGGGAGGGTACAATTTGTCCCAAGAGGAACTAGATAAGGACAGCTGCTACCCCAGCACTGCAGTTACACAGCCAGGGCAGCGACTGCAGAGACAGCATCACACTGTAAGAGGGGAAAACATGGGAGACAATGCAGTGGACAAAGCTTCTTACAGATGAAGTTTTTAAAGTACAGTCCCCATGTTATTGATGCTTCTGCATATACATATCTACAGTCCTCTCTCACCTGCAGGTGCAAGGAAGAGCCTCTACAAGCCTCACTGCACCTAAGTTTATCAAACCAAAAATTAAAAACAATTAATAGGAAGCGCAAATTAAGGCAGGTAGCCCTCTATTAGTATCCCTACTTGAAAAAATTAACTATCTGCCCAAAGGCCTTCTCTATTCCAGGCTGAAGTATAACTAAATCCTATAAAACCCATGAAAGGTTTCTGCTGATCAAAAAACTTCCAGGAACTTCCAGCTACCTGCTGTCACTTTACAAATTGCAAGAGGCAAGAAACTTGCAAGAATTCAAATATGTACAACTGGGGTTTATATTTTGTTTAGTTAAAATGAACTATGTTAGAACTTCAAGTACACTATTACCTTTTAGAAGTATTTTTAAAGAAACAGCTCAAATATATGAACAAAATGTGAATGATCCCAATAATTCAGTCTTTACCTATGAAGTTATTAGTTTTCATCCAAGTTGCAACCAAGGATTTACTGAGTCTCTCTTGTAGATCTTTATTTCCTTTTCCTGGGTACTTCCAGGCATTTGCAGCCCTGGAATTAAGGAGAGCAGTAGAAGTGTCCGTGCCAGCACACAGGCATCAGCAATTTTATACTGCTGCTGTTAGGGAAGCTGTTGAGCCTTGGCCTGTAAGATGATAACACAGCACAATTCCTGCACTTGGACTACATCTCCACTCTTGGCACTCCTCTGACTGTTTATTGGCCATTCCCTATTGGGCCGACAATCAGCAACTACCTGTAAAAATGAAAGGTGCTAAAAATACACAACTCCTCTTGCAACATAGTTTTCCAAAGGAATAAATATCACTCACTGGTACAAAAACTCCATGTGAGCATGGAGTTTCCAGCTGAGTGATATTTACCATGTCCTGGTTCCCACACTCACACTACCTTGCCTGAAGGCCCCCAGAGCTGCAGGCAGCAAACCCCCTGGGGCACAGAACTGAGAAGTTTCACAAAGTTTTTGACAAAGTACAGCCAGGAGACAAGAGCTAAAAGCAGTAAAGGACAGGTCCAACGAGACCAATTGTGAGTTGGCCAAACACCTTGCAAAAGATTTTCAGAATTCTTGTGATACAGATAAGAACAGTGAGTTGGAAAGACTACGGCACTTAAAGAATGTGAACTGGAACTGCACAGCTTACTTGTCTCTGCAGACAAAGGTGGATTTTTTCTATTTTTATTCCAGTGAATGTAGCAATGCAGCAGCATATATTCTGCTGAAGTCAAAAACAAGTGCAGAAAAAGAAAATAACTGTCCCCTAATACTGCCTGACATGACAGCTCATAGCATATCCTTCATTTATCTTGTCTGCCTGAGACTTGTTTTATGCCACTAAATTAATAATAATCATCATCATTATCAGTACAGACCTGCAAACACACAAATGTCAGTTTCTCAGGACATTTGAGAGATAACTGTATGACTGAGCTTGGATCAATGACTTCTCAGGGGACACACAGACCTTAAGTTTATGATGCACACTATAAAGGACACACAAAATGCTTTTCTGTTTCCAAAGTATTAATTATTTTATATCACATCTTTCCCCACTTCCTGGTAAGATCTCCCACAGAATTTGGTTACTTGGAGGAATTTAAGAAAAGATTCTATTTATTCATTTTATTAACTTATTCAGAGGGATCTGATCGAGCTTTATGTCTTCACCAGGCAACAAAAACTGGAACCTGGATAATCATCTATTTTCTTAAATGAGGAACTTGCAGAAATAAACACTTCAACAAGTCTCTCCTCCAACAATCATTGAATTTGAGGTTTTAATGTGTGTATTTAATTCAATAAAACAAATGTCACTAACTTGCATGGAACATTAAACACTTGGAGAGGGAGGTGGTTTAGAGGACCTGGTTATTTCTACTGAGGGATTTAAAATCTCCAAGTTGACTTACGAGTATTAGGCAAATCTCTTAATAACTCCAGTCCATTTATGTCAGCAATTATTCTTCACACAGAATGTCAAGAGACACAAAATATTAATTTTCCAATAAGCATACAAAAATAATGTCTTACTCTCTTAACCAGTTTATGAAGTTTCTTTTGCAGCTTTCCAGTCAATATGTGTCTAACTAAAATAAGTTAATACAATCATTTGTATGGGTTGCCTGCACACCGGGCAAGGTTTGTTCCTCTTCTTCAGCTTTTTTGCACATGTAAAACATGACATGAGGTGTCCTGTTTTGCCATGTACTATGCAGCCATTTTTAGGTCTGCTCTGACATATGACACACGGCTCTATGCTGGTAACAGGCAGACTGGATTCCATGCTTTCCTCTTTGTCTTGCGTTTCTCTCTTCTCAGGTTCCTTAAAGTCCTCCTGACTGCTACAGAACATGCTGCTTGATGTTGATGGCTGGGAATAACCTTCACTTTCCTGGGACTCAGAAAGCTGTACTGCTTTATCCTCATTCTCATCTGCAGCTGGTTCTTTATCTTCTGTCATTTTTGTTTTCTTGCAGTCAGGAACATCAAAACCTTCTCCAGACTCTGCAGGAAAGGAGGCTTCTAATTTGCTCTTTTCCAATTTCTCACTCTTTTCATCTGGAAGCCAATCCTCACGAAGGGCCCAGCATCTGTGGCAGTGTCGAGGAAGCGGAGGATTCATTTCATTACATTCGGGGCACTTCCAATAATCCTTTAGTGAATCAAAGGTTGGAACACTTACAACTGAAGTATTCAGAGATTATAAACAATTTATTACTGCCAAAATAATTATTATGTTGAGCTATCGACTTGTTTACAATTTTAAAATTCCACTCAGTGGTTTTGGTCCCATTTTACAGTTCTAGATTAAAATGGTTCTTATTTTTAAATACTGGCTTTCCTTTGTTTTGCAGTAGGTTTGTGAATAGAACAATTTAGTACTTCTTATGCAAAACTCCAGAAACCACTCAATGGTTTTGGTCCCATTTTACAGTTCTAGATTAAAATGGTTCTTATTTTTAAATTACTGGCTTTCCTTTGTTTTGCAGTAGGTTTGTGAATAGAACAATTTAGTACTTCTTATGCAAAACTCCAGAAACCAGACCACAACATTCTCCAGAGGACCTCACGAAAAACTTGTTAAAAAGGTAATAATTTCCCTTCTTTTCGACTACGGACTTCTGCAATGGGAACTGTTCAAGGTTGAGGAAGCCTTCCCCTGCGGTTTGTTGAGCTGATGGTGCACAAAGCGGCTGGGTGAGGGCGCTCCGACACAGCCCATGAGAGAACATCGGCCAATGCAAACACAGACGGGAAGAAGCAGGGAAAGGGAAAAAAAAAAATAAAATGGGGGGGAAAAAAGTGCTGCATGAACCTCTCAGAGGTTACTCCATACACTACAATGAAAATAAACCACTATTTCATTAAAAATACGTTTTGTTTTTAAGGACAGAGACCCTTCTTAGAAATAATGCAAGCTGTAGGGGAAATCAAATCAAAACAAACAAACAAAAAAAAACCAATTCAAAACTTACACAAGTCCTGAATAACATCAGTAACATCAAAAGCTTAAAAGACCAATTTTAAATCCTAAAAATAATGTACAGGCCTCTTTTTCCATACATAAGCACTGCTATGATTTCAGAAGGTGGCCAGCCCTGTCTTACACACACAAAATCCCTCAGTCCTACAGACTATCTATCATGGGACTGGAGCACTTCAGACAGTTCCATAAAACAGCTTTAATTCAAGTGTCAAATGTGAAAAGCAAATATAAATAAGGAGATAGCACATACTAGAACTGAAATGCAGTGTTTTTTCACAAACATCTCCATACTTTGCCTCAACACTGTAAATTTCTTCCCGCTCTTCAAGAATAGTCTCACAGAACATAGTACAGGCCTCTTTTAATTTTACAGTACTGTTCTGAAAAAAGGCTTGCCTTTACATCTGTATGTTACAGATACCTTCATTCAAGCTGGACAATAAAACTAGGTATTCTGACTTACAGGAAGAGTTTTTTAAATGTATGTGACTAAGATTTTAATTTTTTTCCATTTGTACAGAAAGTCAGATTTAGGCTCCAAATAATTTCCTTCTATTAAGTCAATGAAATGGTAAATTAGTGTGGGATTGGGTTTTTTTTAAATGGATTAGGAAGCTTATTAATTATTTAAAAAAATAAACCAAGATGCCTTAATAATCACATGTTCAGTAATTAAAATATTGTATTGGAACTTTCACATGTAGAAGAAAAAGTCAATTTAATTCTTAAAAAATCATTGACAGCAATAGAATTCTTCTATACTTCTTGATCTACTCTATCAGTTTACCCAACTTATGATGCTTCACCAGACAAGTTTTTACTCACAGCTAAAGAAATCTCTGGATCTTCATCAAATGAATCAGCATCACTATCTTCATCCTGGTAAATAGTCAGCTGATAAACCTGGTTTAAATTTCAAAAAAATAAAAATAAAACTGGGTTTTGGCATTTAATTAAAAATCCAAAATATTTTTAACCTTATAAGATTTTCAGATATAGGGAGCTACTGGAGAATCTCATGGGATGGGCTATTAAGACTATTAATGGATTAGAGGAGCTCTCACGTGAGGAAAGGCTGAAAGAGCTGGGACTGTTCAGCCTGGAGAAGGCTCAGGGGAGGGTGCCTGATCAATGTGGATAAATACCTGAAAGGATGGCATCAAGAAGACAGAGCCATGCTCTTTTCAGTGGTGTACAGTGGCAGGACAAGAAGCAACTAGCATAAATTAAACACAGGAGGTTCCCTCTGAATTTCAGGAGACACCTTTTACTGCGAGGATGAAGGAGCACTGGCACAAGTTGCCCTGAGCATCTATGAAGCCTCCATCCTTGGAGATGCCCAAAAATATCTGGACATGTGTCACCCTGATTTTTGCAGTGTGCTGTGTTTATACTTTGTAGTAAAAGTTCTCATAGATTTTGGGTAAACATAGTCCATGTTTGTCTAACCGGCCAAGGATTGTTTTGTACCTTTGGTATTGTTTTTCATTCCTTTTCCTAAGGCGGAGAAGGGTGATAGTCTGTGTTCATAACCTATGGAATTGGAGAGATGGTAACCTCATTGTCCAATCCATGATTATATATGAAAAGATATATAAATGAAAGAATAAAGAGAGGCTGGGCTCTTCTTCTCTCTGCCCGGCCTTGGTTGGCTCTGACCTGACTTGAGTTGCCTGATTTCTTCGTGTCCGACCATGCAACATCTGGTGGCCCGTACGGGGAATTGCGACAAAGCTCAGGTAAAGCTCAGGTGAAAAAATTTAAAAATTAATTATGGGGGTTTCTAAGATGTCCCCGAGGGACGCTTTGGTGTTGGAAGTTCTCGACATATTCTTAGAAAGCGAGAATGTGAATTTCTGCAGGTCAAATTTAGAGCAATTATATTTTTGAACCAAGGAGATGGGTTTTTTCCCTGACGATTGCAACATCCTGTCTAAATCGACGTGGACGATTGTCGGGAGAGCATTGAGAGGTGTGCTATTGGAGACATAGTCAAACGATGGCTAAGTTACTAGTAACTTGGAGACAGGTGAATTCTGTTATCCAAAGACAGGAGAGCTCCTCTGGCAGTCTTACCCCTGCCAGCTCGCTCGGAGAATTCTCCGAGCTGTGTGGGGGAGCGGGGGAAGGAGCGCTTGGCTCGGAGCCAGCGTCTGAGTCCACCCTCCCAGCCCAGACAGTGAAGGCGGGGGGTGGCTTCCCCCCGGGGAGCACTCGGCTTGATAGCCCACTGATTTCAGAGGAACGATCGGCCTTGGAAATCCCTGGGGAGCCGGTGCGGACAGGCTTCACGCCCCCCACGCAGCAGGAGGGGCGGGGCAGCAAGAAATGCCCGCTCCCTGCGCCTTCCCGGTGCTGGGCGGAAAGGGGGGGGTCAAAAGCCAGTGCTGTGGTGAGAGCAGAGTGCCCAAATTGTGGCGTTCTTGTTAGTTACCCCCCAGCACGGTGGGGGCAAAAATCAAACCAGCGTCTGATGCTGATGACGCATCCGATGGGCAGTCTAACGATGACACCACTCGCCCCCTCCCCCCCCCTCACGCAGGGGCGGGAGAAACGCCGCGATCCCCGGCCCGCCCGGCGTCTGTGGACATGGCGGCACGCGGGCGCGGCAGCGCTCAGGCAAGCGCCGAGCCTGGATCTGTGCAGTCCGAACTGGAGAACACAGAAAGCACTGCCGTGACCGCGGTGCCGGCTCCGGCTGTTGCAGAAGCTGCGGCTGGCTCGAGGCGAGCGTATCCCGTGCTTGGAGTCCATGCTGTCCGCGGAACCCTGATGGGCACAGTTTCTGCCCCTCCTGCTCCCATCCAGGCTGCGCGGCCCCGCCCACCTCCATCCAGGTTCTTACCCAGGCCGCAGGAGCGCGCAGCCGTGACAGAGTAGCCGCCGCTTCCTGCAGCCCGGCCCGTCCCCACGCAGGGGCTGGGGGAGCGGGACCGAGCCCCCGCCCCACCCTGCATTGGTAGGCAGCGCGGATTCCGACAGCGATGACTCAGCAGTTTTGTCCGCGGGACATTCCAAACATGCCAAAGCTGAAAAGGAAGCGAGTCCCAAAGCGTTTCTTTTTGGCGCAGGCAGTGAAGCGGCGAGAAAGCCACGATCATCCTGGGACCACAGATCCCGGGAGGGCGGGTCTGTGTCCGATGGTCTCTGGACCCTGCCAGAGTGCAGGGTGACTGTGCGCCCCAGAGATAAGGAGAAATTCTGGGCAGATGTTAAGGTGAAAGTAGAGGAAATTTATGACTGTCCTAAAGCCCGTCGCCTTGAGGCTTGTGCCAGCAGATCTCAGAGCCCTGTGCCAGCTCAAGTCCCTGTGATAAGCAAGGGACAGGATACAGCAGGTGCTGCAGAATACCCACAAGGGCTGCAGGCTTTTCCTGTTGTCCTCGGTGATGGTAAAAATAGCTACGAGAGTTTATCATGGAAATCCTTGATGGAAGTTAGGCAGCAGGTTGGAAAATATGGGCTAGGCTCCAAAGAAGTCATGCAGCTCATAAGAGTTTTTCATGGTGCTTTGCTAGTGCCAGCTGATGTCAAGATTTTGGCTCGTGTTCTCTTTCAGCCTGTGGAATACGATATCTTTGAATCAAAGTGGCATCAGATTGCAGCTAGGACAGTAGCATACAATGCTATGTTGAACCAGCAGGATCCCAGACATGGGGTTGGAATGGATCTCCTGCTGGGAATTGGTAATTTTGAGGATCCTAAGAAACAGGTTGCCGTGAATCGTGCTGTGCTGGACCAATGCCGAGACACAGGCGTGGCAGCATTGATTCAAACCATTGAGATGGCTGCTCCTACAGAGCAGTCTGTAGATGTGACACAGAAGAATGATGAGTCCTTCTTGCAGTTTGCAAACAGGCTCACTGCTTCTGTTGAGAGGCAGGTGGAGAGCCCAACTGCAAGAGAGCTGTTAATTAAGCAACTTGCAAGGACTCGCTGTTCTCGTGAGTGTCAGACCCTTATTTAGGCACTCCCTGGTGATCCTTCTGTAATGCAGATGGCTGAAGCCTGTAAAAATGTAGGCACTGCTGGTCGTAAGGTGGTTGCCGTGGCTGCTGCCCCGCGGCCAGCCTGGTCAGGGCCGCAAGGCGGGCAAGGAAGCAGGTGAGTGCTCAGGGCAGGAAGAAACCAAGAAAGAAGGTGCAGAAAGGCAGGACTTTCTTGTTTCTGTGTCCAAAGTGTGGAAATCCGAACCACGCTGCAATGGACTGCAAGGCTGCAGTTTCTGGTAAAGGTCAGTTTTCATCGAGCTCGGGAAACGGGTGGCAGAGCACGCAGGGGAGATGTGCTCAGACACAAATGTCTCTCCAAACCCTGGAGCCGATGGAGGTTTGCTGGGCTGGCTCGCAGCCAGCACCAGCGGCTCAGCAGCTGTGGATGTCTGCAAAGCAGTGATGCCTGAAAGATTTTTTCTGCTTTTCTCCTGAATATTTCTTACACTGTTCCCTACATTCACAAGTATTAGCATGCATACTTGTGATGCTTTAGGTGATAGTTTAGCTTGGTTTCATGGTGTTTAGCAGGCTGGTAGACTAAACACCCCTGAAACCACGTAGAGTTAGAAGACCAAACACCTTGTTTTCGTGAGCCCTCAAGGTCTCCTAGTAGGACAGATTTTGTAAACTAGAAGTTAGCCCACCCAGACCCCGTATTGGGCCCTCCTGGTAGATATGCTAATGTGTAGAGTCCTTAATTGTATACTCGATTGGGGAAAAAGGGTTTTTGCGGCGTGTTCTACCTGGATGGCAGAAGCCATCAAACGGGATCCTATTAAAATACCGAGGTAAACAACCCCCAACCCTTTCACTGTGTCTGAGCCTTTATTTCCTAAGACCAGAAAAAGGCATCAGTCATTGGCGACTCCGCCGGGACCCTAGAGACCCCGAAAAGTTGCATTTTTGGGCTGAGAATATCTCGCCTAGCCCCTTCGCCGGCACCTACGGGGTTTAAGCGGCAGTTCAAGGCTGTGACCGTGCTCTAGGACCCAGCGCCTGAAAGCACGGAAAAGGTGAGTGAAAGCGGGGGAGACGTACTTCGGTATTGTGCTAGCACCAGGAGGGAGGTGGGGAGGTTGGGCAGGGGGGGGTCTGAGAGGCCCCTAAAAGGGGGGGAAATTAGCCCCCTTCCTGCAAAATCGTGGTAAGGAGAGGACACTCTCCAGTTAAACCACGGGAGGTTGGTGGGTGGGATCACAACTGCAAGTTGGTTCAGTGGCTTAGGGCGCTGAACTGAAAACTACAAAGCCGGGAATCGCAGGTTCGAGTCCTGGTTGAGAAAACTTTAACAAGTTTTCTCGTGCGTGCAGTTTGGCTGTTTAAGGCTCGGTTCTAAGCAGTTACCACCAGAGAGAGAGACGGTTTTTTTCCTGGCTGATTTCTCTTTTTATAAGTAAAATGGGGTGTAATTTTTCGGAGAATGTGCAAGTCCCCGGAGAATCTCTGTTAGATCTGGTATTGAAAAACTGGCGATATTTAACTGGAAGGAGAACCCCCCTGGACACACAGGAGCTGATAAGACTCTGTACACGGGTCTGGCCGACGTTAAAATTAGGAGGACAGAGAGTGTGGCCACGCTTTGGGAGTCTAGAAAATGAAATAGTCACAGAGCTAATGGTAGAATTGCGAGCTCTGCGCAGGTTTGATGAGTTAAAATACGCAGAACTTTTTACCATATTACTGAATAGAGAGGAGGCGTATGAGGTGCAGAAAGGCTGTTTGGAGATGGTTGTAAAAGGGAAAGGAAATGTGAGGAAGAGGAGAAGGCAGCTAGTGACTAACAAAACGGAGGAAACAGACGTTATGGACATGGTGGCCCCAGCTTTGCGTACGGGCAGGGGGGGATCGCCTCTTGTGCCACCGCCGCCATTACAGCCGGTGCAGTTGGGGGCGGGCGATGGAGGCGCACAGCCGGTGCCCCCTCCCCCACCCCCACCGACTCCGCCAGCGCCAGCGCCACCGCCCCCTCCCCCTCCCCCTCCTCCCCCGCCCGTTCCAAACACGGGGGAGGGGGCGGAGACCAACTGGCCCCCCGACCATCGGGGGCCTGGGCGTGGGGCGGGGGCAGAGGCCGGCTGGCCCTTACCACCCGACTGCCCACGGGGCGGGGGCAGAGGCCGACTGGCCCTCGCCCCCCGACTGCCCAGGGGGCCGGCACAGACCGAAAGCGGCGGCCGATTGGCCCCCTGACCACACAGGGTGCAAGTGAAGGGGCGGAGAGGGCGGAGAGGGGGCTGGCTTGTTGCCGGCTCCTGACCGCCCACAGGGCGGGGCGCAGACCGGGAGCAGAGCCTAACTGGCCCCTGCCACCCAACCTGGCCCGAGCCTGGGATGAGTGGAGGTACCCACGATCTCAGCTTCGCCGCTCTTCCAGCATCGGGTAGAGGGGCAAAGCTACCCTGACCAGAGGCGGGTGGGATGTGCCTGATCCAAGTTACTTTTCCAAGAGGGGGGACAGAGACAACCATCCCAGATTCCCCCTCCGTCGCTCTGCCAGTGCTGGGATTAAAACAGAATGGGATGATGTGGATACAGATGGTCCCCAAGAGGAGGGTGGCAGGAGGAGGGGAAAAATAGCCCAAGAAGCTATAAGTGCTGCTAGTCCAATTGCAGGGCGCACGAGATCAAAAAGAGATGAAAGGGGAAGGGAAGGGCCTGCTCTAGAAGTGCCTCTGAGACAGGCTGTGGGAAATCAGGGAGTGATTTATATAAAGACACCATTCTCTCTTGCAGAGCTGCAGACATGGAAAGACTCTGTTGGAAAGTATAGTGACAACCCAGAGAAAGTAGCCATACGGGTAGAGAGGGCTATAAGAGCTCAAAACCCTGATTGGGGAGACTTGAATGTGATGCTGGATGAATTACTAGATAGCACAGAAAGGGAGATGGTTAATAAAGCTGCCATAGATGCTATACAGGCCCAAATTGCAGCTGGAACTCTCCAAGGGATGCCTAATGACATATACCCACTCGCTGACCCTGGCTGGGATCCCAATGTCCCTGAGCAAATGGCAAAATTAAAGCAGTTTCAGAAATGGGTGGTTTATGGGTTGAGATGTGGCCTTCCTAAAGTAGTGAATTTTTCTAAATTATTTGAGATCAAACAAAATCCAAATGAGACTCCTATAGAGTTTCTGAATAGGCTTAAAGAAGCTGCACGGAAATACACAACTCTGAACTTCGAAGCACCTGATCAGAAGTACCAGCTGGCTTACATTTTTATGGGCCAGTCAACAGATGATATAAGGAAAAAACTGCAAAAAAGGGGGGTAAGTGATATAAGTGAGATGTTGAAAATAGCCTGGCAAGTATATCAGAACAGGGATTCAGTAGATAAGAACAAACAGAATAAGTCCCACCATAAGAAAAACTACAATGAGGGAAAGTCATCCAACTCACCAAAGAGGGGACCCCGTTTTCCTCTAGCTGAGGACCAATGTGCCATTTGCAAGCAGAAGGGACACTGGAAAAATGAGTGTCCACCACAAACGAAAAAGACACCCCCAGCTCCAGAACTAGCTGTGGATTATGATAGATGGCAATCAAGGGCATCACCCCCAGCGAAGCCTTCAGTTATAGTTAAGCTGGGAAATGAGGATGTTGAATTTCTGGTTGACACAGGGGCGACCTATTCTGTATTAAATACTTTAAAAGGTAAATTGAGCCAAGAGACTATGGATGTAGTAGGACCTACCGGGGTAAGTGAAACACGGCCTTTTTTCCAACCTTTAAAATTCAAATTGGGAAAACACTGGGTGACACACCAGTTTCTGTATATGCCAAATTCACCAATGCCATTATTGGGCAGAGATTTATTAGAGAAATTAGAGGCAGAAATTAAATTCTCCAGAGACGGGGGGGTATAAGTCATAATTCCTGAATCTAAATTCATAGAAGCAGCAGCTATTCTTATACAGGAATGCCATGGAAAAATTCCCAAAGAAATAGAAGATGCTGTCGGTCCTATAGTATGGGCCAATGATATCCCTGGGAGATCCAAAAGAGCTGAACCTGTAAGTATTACACTCAAAGCAGGAGCTACACCGGTAAGGCAAAAACAATACCCTCTGACATTAGCAGGTCACAAAGGACTAGCACCCATAATTGAGAAGTTTCTCAAATTTGGGTTGCTAGTGGAATGTGAATCCAAGTATAACACCCCAATTATACCAGTGAAAAAAGCAGATGGTAAGAGTTATCGATTAGTGCAGGATCTAAGGGAGATTAACAAAATAACAGAAGACATATATCCAGTTGTAGCCAATCCCTACACACTTTTGACTACACTAACAGATGAATTAGGGTGGTTCACTGTTTTAGATCTTAAAGATGCCTTTTTCTGCATTCCTGTGCATAAGGACAGCCAAGAAATTTTTGCCTTTGAATGGGAAAATCCTGAAACAGGAAGGAAGACCCAGCTCACCTGGACAGTCTTGGTTCAAGGCTACAAAAATAGTCCCACGCTATTTGGAAACCAGCTGGCAAAAGAACTGGAGGACTGGAGGAAACAAGAGCCAGGAGGAGTTGTTCTTCAGTATGTTGATGACATCCTAGTAGCAACCAGAACGCGAGATGAGTGTATCCAGCTAACCGTAAGTCTGTTGAACTTTTTGGGCAAGAGTGGTTATCGGGTCTCAAGAGAGAAGGCCCAGATTGCCAGGGAAACAGTAGTTTACCTGGGGCTGGAAATTTTCCGTGGACACTGACAACTCAGCAAAGAACGGAAGGAAGCTATCTGTCGCCTTCCCGAGCCCCACACTGTGAGAGAAATGCAAGCCTTCCTGGGAATGGTAGGTTGGTGTCGCCTATGGATATCAAACTATGGACTGCTGGTAAAACCTCTATATGAGGTCCTTAAGGCAGCCGAAAAGGGAACAATCATGTGGACAGAAAGTGCAAGGGCTGCCTTCAAACAGTTGAAACGTTCCCTAATGTCTGCCCCAGCCTTGGGGCTGCCGGATTTGTATAAGCCTTTTGAACTCTTTACATATGAGCGACTGAATGCTGCTCTGGGAGTACTAGCACAGCACCTTGGGGACCAGCGAAGAGCTGTAGCCTACTTTTCAAAACAGCTAGACAATGTTAGTCAAGGGTGGCCTGGATGCCTGAAAGCTGTGGCAGCAACTGTCCTTCTAATACAGGAGGCCCGTAAATTCACCCTTGGACAGCACATTGTCGTGTATGTACCCCATGCAGTAATAACTGTGCTGGAACAGAAGGGGAATCACTGGCTATCCCCTAGCAGAATGCTGAAATATCAGTCTGTGTTGCTGGAACAGGATGATGTTACTCTGAAAACAACATCTGTGGTAAACCCTGCAATGTTTTTGTCATCCACATTACTTGACAGCATGCCTGAACATCATTGTCTACAGACAATAGAGGAGACTTATTCTAGCAGACCAGACCTGAAGGACATTCCCCTGAAGAGCCCAGATTGGGAGCTGTATACCGATGGGAGCAGCTTCATGAGAAATGGTAAGAGAATGACAGGTTATGCTGTAACCACCACAGATAAAGTCATAGAGGCAAAAGCCTTGCCTCCAGATGTATCATCACAGAAAGCTGAACTCATTGCACTAACAAGGGCTCTAGAGCTGAGTGAGGGGAAGAAGGTGAACATCTGGACTGATTCCAAATATGCCTTCAGTGTTGTTCATGCCCACGGAGCTATCTGGAAGGAACGTGGCCTGCTGACTGCACAAGGTAATGAGATAAAGCATGCTGAACAGATTCTTGCACTTCTGCAGAGTATTTGGAAGCCAACAGAAGTAGCCATCATGCATTGCAAAGGCCATCAAAGAGGGAAGAAAGCCCCTGAACTGGGAAATCGCTTCGCCGATGAAGCAGCAAGAGGGGTTGCAGAAAAAGGCATTTTTGCAGTGATACCACAGAAAGAAATAGATTTGTCAGAGTTTACCCCAAAATACGATCAGGGGGATCACAAATTAATCAAGCACCTTAAGGCTGAGATCAAAGAAGGGGGGTGGGCCGTTACCTCAATGGGAAAGGTTGTAGTTCCACCCTTCCTCCTTCGAGAAATAGCCCAGCGAGAGCATGAAAGTACTCACTGGGGAACAGAAAATCTTTTAAAACATCTTAGAAAGGTGGTAATAGGGAGAGGGATGACTGATATCGTACAATCTATAACCAGCAAGTGCGCTACCAGTCGTAAAAACAACCCTGACACGAGCAAACGGGTTGTGTTAGGGGTGACAAAAACAGGAGATCTTCCGGGAGATTATTGGCAGATCGATTTTGCTGAGATGCCACGCAAAGAGGGATGTAAGTATATACTGGTACCGGTTGACACCTTCAGTGGATGGCCTGAAGCTTACCCCTGTCGCTCAAACACAGCAAGAGAAGTAGTGAAAGCCTTGCTGAACCATATAATTCCAAGATTCGGGGTTCCTCTAGGAATGTCATCTGACAGGGGAACTCACTTTGTTGCAACGGTAGTTGGGGAAGTCAGCAGGGTTCTGGGAATTGCCTGGGACCTGCACACACCATACAGGCCCCAGGCAAGTGGCAAGGTTGAGCGTATGAATGGAACCCTCAAAACCCAGATTTGTAAAATCTGTCAAGAGACATCCATGACCTGGGTCGAAGCCCTGCCAATAGCCTTGCTGAGAACTCGCATACAGCCAAGGCGAAGGGACAATATAAGTCCCTATGAAATATTATATGGCAGGCCTTATCAAGCTCCACATATCCCAAGAGAGATTCATGTGAAAGGTAAAGCTGATCTACAGAAGTACTTAATGGCTTTGATTTCCACTTTGCAGAAGCTCCAGAGATTTGTCGTGTTGTCCAGGCCAATAGGACTGGACATACCCGCTCATCAGTTCCAGCCCAGAGATTGGGTCTACATCAAGTGGTGGGACGGTGACCCCTTGCAAGCCAAGTGGAAGGGACCGTTCCAAGTTTTGCTGACCACCCTCACTGCAATCAAAGTTGCTGGCAAGGGACCGTGGATCCACTATTCCAGAGTGAAGAAGGCTTCGGCTCCCGAGACCATCAAGAAAACAAAGACTGATACAGATCAGGAAGATGTGATTTAAACTGTTCTTTACATGTCTGTTATCTGCCCAAATGGTAACTATGATTCAGGGTTTGTCCCATGATTTACATAAGGCTGTAGTCCAAAATGTGTCCAAAGTTCTTAATAAGAACAATTGCTGGTTCTGTATCCGGTTGCCACCTCTAGGTGGGGGTGGTCACTGACTGTTGATTGGCATTTTAGGCTTCCAAAATTGACACCTTGAAATTTGACCAAATCTCTGACACCCTTACCTCATGGTTACCAAACTGGGCCTGGATAAAAGAAACATTTATAGTAGCTGTAATTGTAGTCATCATCTGTGTAGTAGCCTGCATGTCAGCCGGTTGTGTAAACCGATACTGAGGGTAATGTAGAATAGAGTAAGGTAGAGTAGAGACTAGACAAAGTAGAATCTTGTTAGTTTCTAAAAGGGGGGAAATGATGCCGGAAGGATTTTTTCTGCTTTTCTCCTGAATATTTCTTACACTGTTCCCTACATTCACAAGTATTAGCATGCATACTTGTGATGCTTTAGGTGATAGTTTAGCTTGGTTTCATGGTGTTTAGCAGGCTGGTAGACTAAACACCCCTGAAACCACGTAGAGTTAGAAGACCAAACACCCTGTTTTCATGAGCCCTCAAGATCTCCTAGTAGGACAGATTTTGTAAACTAGAAGTTAGCCCACCCAGGCCCCTTATTGGGCCCTCCTGGTAGATATGCTAATGTGTAGAGTCTTTAATTGTATACTCGATTGGGGGGACGGGGTTTTGTTCTACCTGGATGGCAGAAGCCATCAAACGGGATCCTATTAAAATACCAAGGTAAACAACCCCCAACCCTTTCACCGTGTCTGAGCCTTTATTTCCTAAGACCAGAAAAAGGCATCAGCAGCAACAGTCGTCTTAGACTTGTGTGCAGTGCACAAAGTTGATTTAGATGCTTTTGGTCCCTTGGGCGGTGGCATGAGTGCTTTCCTCATGGGGAGATCTAGCGCCACCGTTCAGGGTATCATTGTGCATCTGGGACTCATTGATGCGGAATATACAGGACGCAACTTTGCCATGGTCTCCACACCCACCCCCCCCCGGTCACAATTCCTGAAAAGACACGAATTGCTCAACTTGTCCCTTTTAAGTCTTCTGTTTGCAGGACAGAATCAAGGTCACGAGGAGACGGCTGCTTTGGTTCCACTGGACCACCTCAGGTTCACTGGACAGCTGTCATGACCGAACAACGTCCTGAGATGCGGTGCACCCTGTCCATGCCCGATGCTATACCGCCACAGATCTCTCTCTGCGGGCTTCTTGACAGCGGTGCGGACGTCACGATTCTCTCTCTAGCCGCTTGGCCTCTGCAGTGGTCGTTGGACCCAGTGGGGGCATCTGTCACGGGATTGGGAGGGATGAAGCGCTGCTACGTGAGCCAGAAGCCTGTGGTGATAACGAACTCAGAGGGACAGACGGCCGTGATTAGGCCTCATGTTACTGAAACTGGTTTTAACCTCTGGGGGAGGGATGTTCTGGCTGCATGGGGGGTGCGCATTGGGACGGATTTTCACTAGGGGCCACTGCGTTGAAGGGTGCAGTGTGTCTTACGCCTCCTATACGGTGGCTGTTGGACAAACCAATCTGGCAAGAACAGTGGCCCCTTCCTAAAGATAAACTAGAAGCCCTTCACAAGTTGGTTCAGGAGCAATTGGACCAGGGTCATTTGGAACCTTCTACCAGTCCCTGGAACACTCCTGTCTTCTGCATCAAAAGGAAGTCTGGGAAATGGAGGTTATTACAAGACCTACAGAAGGTTAATGGCGTGATGGAGGGCATGGGGATGCTGCAGGCTGGAATGCCGTCGCCCACCATGCTTCCAGCAGATTGGCCAATCCTCATCGTGGATCTGAAGGATTGTTTCTTTTCAATTCCTTTGCATCCCGATGACAGGCCGAAACTTGCTTTCACGGTGCCAGCAATTAACAATGCTGGTCCTGCACAGAGATATCAATGGAGAACTCTTCCGCAGGGTATGCGGAATTCCCCAGTCATATGCCAAATGTATGTGGCCAGAGCCTTATCTGGAGTTCGCAGGCAGTTTCCTGATGCTCAGATTTATCATTACATGGATGACATATTGGTGGCTGCGTCCACCCAGGATGAGCTGCTGAGGATCCAGCCTCACTTGCTCGATGCTCTGCATTTGCATGGGCTACAGGTGGCTCCAGAGAAGGTTCAGCAACAACCTCCTTGGAAATATTTGGGGGTCAAAATTCTGGAACATACTGTTCAACACCAAGAGGTGCAATTTGTGCATTCGGTGAAGACACTGAATGATGCCCAGAAATTGGTGGGTGTTATCGCTTGGTTATGTCCATATTTGGGACTGACCATGGCACAATTGTCTCCTTTGTTTGATTTGTTGAAGGGAGACCCTGGTTTAAAGTCGCCATGCACATTGACCCCTGAGGCACGTCAGGTGCTGAAGGAGGTGCAGCAAGCTGTTTCTGCTTGACAGGTTTATCGCATTGATCCCTCCATTGATGTCACTGTGTTCATCACCACTCCAGATTTGCATCCCACAGGTATCATTGGCCAATGGAGTGACAAATGGTCCGATCCTTTGCACGTCCTGGAATGGGTCTTTTTGCCCCATCAGCCACAGAAGACGGCAACTGCATTGCTCAAGCTGATTGCTCGCTTGATAGTCAAATGCCGACAACGGTGTTTGCAATTGATGGGTGCAGATCCTGCAAAGATTGTACTACCAGTACAGCGGGAAGATTTTGACTGGAGCTTCAAAAACAGTGTTTCACTGCAAAGTGCTCTAGAAAATTTTTCAGGGCAGATCACGTATCATCTGCCCAGCCACCAGTTGCTACAGGTGGCAAAACTCACAGAGATTTCTCTGAGACCCAAACACAGTCAGGAGCCAGTGCAAGGACCAACAGTCTTTACTGATGGTTCAGTCAGAACCGGAAAGGCCATTGTTACTTGGAGGGATGGATCTGAGTGGCAGGTTCTGGAAGGCCATGAGGTTGGCTCAGCCCAATTGGTTGAATTGAGGGCTGCTCTTATGGCATTTCAAAGATTTTCCCAGCAACCTTTCAATCTGGTCACGGATTCCACCTACGTGGCTGACATAGTGAAGCGGTTGAGTTATTCCATTTTGAAGAAGGTCGGCAATGTTGATCTGTTTTATTTGCTGAAGGCCCTGTGGTGTGTCATTCAGGAACGGGTTCATCCCTACTATGTTCTGCATGTAAGGAGTCATACCAATTTGCCAGGGTTCATAGCGGAAGGTAACGCGAGGGCTGACAAATTGGCTAACCCGGCGTGGGTAGCACCTGAGCCTGATGCGCTCGCACAGGCCAAAGCATCGCATGGGTTTTTCCATCAGAACGCACATACGCTGCAGAAGCAGTTTCAGTTGACGCCAACTGAGGCCCGTGACATTGTCAAGTCATGCGAAAACTGCCACGCGCTTGCTACGCCTTTGCCGGCAGGGGTAAACCCCAGGGGCCTTAGGGCCTTGGAGATTTGGCAGACTGACGTAACCCAAGTTGCCAAATTTGGCCGGCTCAAGTATGTGCATGTCACGGTGGACACCTTCTCCTCTGCCATGTGGGCTACCGCACACACTGGAGAGAAGGGCCGTGATGTCATTGCCCACTGGAGGCAGGCCTTTGCCGTTCTAGGCATACCTTCTGCTGTGAAGACAGACAATGGTCCTGCTTACGTCTCGAAAGACGTGAGGCAGTTCCTGCAGTTGTGGGGTGTGTCACACAAGTTTGGTATTCTTCATTCTCCGACTGGTCAAGCTATTGTAGAACGTGCTCATGGTAGTCTGAAGCAGGTGCTTCAAAAACAAAAACGGGGAATGCAGGGTGAAACCCCGCACAGTGGGTTGGTAAAAGCTTTGTATACCATTAATCGCCTTACAGTGCCACAGAACTCCAATAATCCTGTCATTTTGAACCACCATCTCTCGTTGCAGGCTTCAGACGAGGCACAGCAGCCTCGAGCGAAGGTTCGGGTGAGAAATTTAGTCACCAAACAGTGGGAAGGTCCCTATGACCTTATCGCTTCGGGGCGCGGGTATGCTTGTGTATCCACAGATACTGGGATGCGCTGGGTACCTGCAAGATGTGTCCATCCTGACCTGTGACCGCAGAGGCAAAATCCGGCCGACAAGCAGGGTAGAAGCCATGACCAGAATGAAAATGATCAAGTGGGTGGAACATCGAGTGATGACTCAGATGCAGATGATGGGAGTGTTCACTCTGATGGTCCTTCCACAAACATAGGATGAACATTGTTCATTTTTCTTTTTGTTTTTTTTCTTTTTTTAAGGAAAAAGGGTGAGATGTCACCCTGATTTTTGCAGTGTGCTGTGTTTATACTTTGTAGTAAAAGTTCTCATAGATTTTGGGTAAACATAGTC
This sequence comes from Eopsaltria australis, assembly GCA_034509425.1. Lineage (NCBI taxonomy): Eukaryota > Metazoa > Chordata > Aves > Passeriformes > Petroicidae > Eopsaltria > Eopsaltria australis. The sequence continues at coordinate 31,457 of JAVTVJ010001377.1, read as the reverse complement.
CATGTTTGTCTAACCGGCCAAGGATTGTTTTGTACCTTTGGTATTGTTTTTCATTCCTTTTCCTAAGGCGGAGAAGGGTGATAGTCTGTGTTCATAACCTATGGAATTGGAGAGGTGGTAACCTCATTGTCCAATCCATGATTGTATATGAAAAGATATATAAATGAAAGAATAAAGAGAGGCTGGGCTCTTCTCTATGCCCGGCCTTGGTTGGCTCTGACCTGACTTGAGTTGCCTGATTTCTTTGTGTCCGACTGTGTGACAGACATGGATCTGGGCAATCAGCTCTGCCTGAGTCAGAGCAGGTAGATAAGATGACCTCCAGAGGCCCCTTCCAACACCAGGCATTCTGCAATTCTCAAAACCACTGTCTGGAGCAGGGGCACACTTCAGTCCTTTCTTCCTCCAAATTACCATCCTCTCTCAGGGTGCGGCCCTGCACTCCACTACAACTTGGTGCACATCAGTACAGTCAGTCCTATTCAGCCTCTCCTGTACCACAGTCATGTATGTCCCTGGTGAATTCTGCCTCTGCTACATACCCAATCTTGTCAGGAGAAAGAAAACTAACCCAGAAAGAAAATCCCACATACATTCTCACTTTGTTCCTGACATTCCAGAAATCTCTTGAAAATTGCAGTAATCCCAACTTTTCTGTCTTCTTCCCTACTAACAAAAATTTCTATAACTTTGGTTCAGCACCTCTATGAAACATTTACATTCATAGAGGCAAAAAACTTGGAAATATCCCTTTGGAAAGAGTTACTCAGAAAGGTTTCCTTTGGTATCGAGTGTTGTCAAAGCTCAGCGCATCATTCTAGAATTTAAAATGCAGAAAGACTAAAGTACACATACTGCCACAGACTCCAACAGGTGGTGAGAGAAGTTAAGCACCCAGACTTTCCTATCCAGCCCATTTCAGAGCCTGGAGAAAGCCTCAGCACTGTTTCAGTCACTGCCTAGAGGGTTGTATAAGGGTGACCCAACTGCACCGATATGTAATTTGATTTAATGAACAACTGGGTGCAGATTGTGACACAGCACATGCAATTCAAAAATATACCTGAAGAGTTCTCCTTGGAAACTTACAGGAATATTTCATGTTGAGATTCCTTTCCCTTCTTATCCCCTCCCCCCAGGGTCAAACAAGGAAAGCAGATAGTACCTCATCATCTTCATCTGTGAGCTCCTGCCCTTCTTCATTATGGCTATAATCTTCTGAATAAATAGACTCAACTTCAAACTCAACACTGAACTGGTCTGATACAGAACTGTGGTCAAACCAATCAGAGTTTTCACTTAATGAACTAGCATCAAGATCCTGAAAAAAACAAAACAAAAAAAAAAGCACCCATTCAACCTCACCAGTCCATATATATAACATTACTGTTAAAACAACTCCTAGGATAAAACTGTAGTACTCAATATAATTAGTTATGGAAGAAAAAGGACCAGCTGCTGTGAGACAGTACTTTTTATGAGATAAATTATAGGTGGGTAAAAATAAAGCTAGGCCTGAATGCCTTTTGTTGGCTCTGTAATAAGAAACTGCACTCAGGCTACAGCCAGCTGAAAGGCTGCAGTTTTTATTTCAGAAAGTCCCTCCTAAAAAGTGAAAGAACAGATGCAAGAAGATGTTATCTTTTGGCTGCGTGTCATAAATTCCCTATTCTCATCAACTTTGTTTCATCTGAGACTATGGCTTAAAAATTACAAAATAGGAAGACTGAAGATACAGTATTAGTTCTGTCAATTTAGAACACAGTATGTGACTAGGAATACTGTTAGTTCAGCTCTTCATGACATAATCTAACCAAATAATTTCCCTCGGTGTTTGCTAAAAACAATACAAAACTTCCAATTAGTGGCAGGGCAAATGAATGCAGTGTACCATCAGCATCCATTCCACTGGGTACAGTTACCAAAGCTGTACCAGAACTACCACCTAACTGAATTATGGAATGTCTGACTCTTTTTGTCTCTTAGCATTCTAAGAAATACTTATTTTAAAACACAAAATACGCCTGACATTTTTCCCATACTGTGCCAAGCAGTGAAGATCTTGGTTTTTAAAGAATATTGAACACTAATATTTTAAAAAAATTTCATTTCAGCTTTACCAGCAGATCTATGAAAGACCCCACTCCACCCACACACCAACTTTTCTTTCAACCTCTTTTCTTTCCTCAGACACCACTGAAGGCACTGCTGCTTTTAATTAAGAACATTATGTTTTCAGATGCATGTTTGCACTTCTGGCATCTGCAAAATTTGTACCACAAAAATATTTTACATTTCTATTTTGACTTACAGGAATGGAAAGAGAATCTGTTGAATCACTGCAATTGCTTCTTTCACGGCACAGACCACTGACTACACACCATGACAGACTTTCATCAAACGTCAACGAAATGCTGTCTGACTTGTGTCGCTTTCTTCTCTCACTGTGCAGTTCATCTGAAGAATTTTCTTCTGGGCATTGTCAAGAATTTTTTTATTACTCAAAAAACATCTATGCAATGTGCAGTTTTGAATATTCTAAACAGAAGCTCAAAATATAATTTACTATAAAGAAATCTAATAGAGTAAAATATTTCAGTATTTTTTAATGGGCCAAAAAGGCACTGAGACTTATTTAAAAAGACACAATAACACTTATACCCATATAGTGTGAAACCAGTATTTCTGAAACCAGTATTTCAGGGACTGGCTTTTCCCAATTGTCCCATCAGTACAGCTTATGAATGGCAGTCTCCACATGCAAAACAATTGCAAATTTGAAAGAATTTTTATTCCACACATGACATGTTAAACCCTTCCTAATATTAATTTTTTCAATTAGAATCTCACTTGTCCTCACTCCCTCTACAGGCAAGAGACAGAAAGGCACTTTCAGAGGGCTTCTGAGTTCATCCCAGAATTTGTAGGGAGATAGAGCAATAGACTCCCAGGTCACATGCATACAAAACACCTTGTGCTAAGCAAGGTAAGTTCAGGTTCAAGTTTCAGACACCTCAACATATTTATCAGTGAATAATTGCATTATATGCAATTGTATTTACTCAACAAGATTTTTGTAACAAACCATTAGACCTTCCATCGCACCCTAGCAAGAAAATCTTCCAAGACATACTGTGCAAAAGCTGAACTCTGAAAGCATTGCTTTAAGCTCTGCTTACTAAGCGTGTTTGGTTTGAAGGCAAAAAGACAATGCTTTGTAAATACATTATGTTTTGGAACAATCACCTACAGCAGCATAAGGAGTACGGGTACAGCATTTTAGGGGTAGGTAAGTAAAAATTCAGCTCCATTGACTTTTAGAGCATTTGGTAAAAAACAATTTTATAAAAAAAAGATGTTGAAAATTCAGAATGTCAGTGCAGCGGAGTGAAAACCTCCCAAGATGCCAACAACTTTTGGTTCAACAGGCCCCAGTATGAGCCTGCTGCCCCTTCCACAGGTGCCTTTTGCACCCACCCTCTGTTGCCCAGCTTCTCCCTCGCCTTGCAAAACACACTGGGACAATCCACAAGTCTTCAAGTCCTGAATCCTTCATTGTTAAAAAAAAAAAAAAAAGAGAAAAAAGAGAACAAAACACTTGTACATACTTTGAGACTTCTCTTACTTTCCCTTGGTGCTTCTTGGCTCAGCCCCTCTCTTTTCTTTTTTCTGCCCTGAGAGCCCCACCAAACTTGATGCGCCCAGGCCCAAGGGCTGCTCCTGTCTATTGTTGTCCTCATTCAGTTGCCATGGCTCCATGGCGTACTGATACTGTATCACCACAAGGTCTCTATATACTATTTAAGTGGCTCCAAAGGAGCCACTACCATCCCAATTTAACAAGAATAGTGGTTTAAAGGGAAGATTTCCTATAAATTAGAAAAAAAGTGTATATAAAAACACTATATTAAAAGAACTTTTAAGGTTGTAACAAACTAATAAATGGATGCAAAGACAAGAGTTAATAATCAAACCTACAATAAGCAAGCACAACACAGGACCTTATGTGCTTTGTGTCATGCCTAAATATTACAGGTTGTGATGTTTAACCGAGACTTTCCATCCTTTCATCAGTTTTAGTTACAACACTAAAATGTACTTTTTAGTGCAAACTGCTCAGCAACGCAGCACTGGTTTGGGACTGACTTAATGCAACAGTGGCCTATGAGGGACACAAAAAATACTACTTGAAAGCTGAGGAACTGAAAAATGTTCCTGAGCAAGTGAAGAAAAGGAAGTTCTACGCAGTGACAGAAGGTTATCACTGCCCAGGTAATTACAACCACCAAGTCATGAGGCAAGTAAGTGATGGAACAAACTAACTTAAGAAATTCCACAGAATAATATTTAAGTAGAACTGCAGAGAACACTTCCACTGAAAAACTTACTCAGGTTTATGCTGACCAGCTTGTTAATGCAACTTATCAGAAGAAAACTTTTGTATTTTGAAAATGTATTTGCCAGTGATTATTGAATAACCACAGTAAAGACAAAGGAGAGGTAAATATGATGTTTTAACAAGTGCTTAATGAATGGTGAGGTACCTGCATATATCCAAAATCATCCTGTGTTACTACCACACCTCTGATGCCTCCCACCAGTTGAAATCCAAAGAAAACTGGTTTTAGTGAACAAAATGTCAAATTTTGTGGCTGTCTACAGAGGTAATTGAAATTAATTTGATGGTATCAGTCAATTCAAACAAGTGTTCTCATCATGAAGATAACACAACTGATAAAGTCCTGCTGATGTGAACAAATTTTACAGAGCTGTGGAGCAAGTTATTCCATCACCTTACTAACAATTCTAGAGATCCAAACTGTGACATGACACTGGAGCAATGCAAGGAATTGTGTTTTTCTTTCAGACTGAACATTTTGTTTTAGATAAGCAGAGAAACATGAATAGTATTTGTCAGCATCTTTCAAGTCATCAAGGCAACAGGCCATGCTATTGAATGCTCTGCATCATAAATCTGCAGATACCAGATTCACTGTGTGTCCTCCTCCTAGAAGATGTAGTTGGTCGGGAAGTCACATTTGATGAAGTCTGCTTCTCTTCTAACTCTTGCATAGACTCCTGATAACAGAAATACTGAGTAAGCCTGTGCATGAATATGAGGTAAAGTGCTAGAATCAACTTATTACATTAAGCCAATGACACTACCATGCAAAACTAAATAGAATGTACAACTCAGAAAATTTATTAAAATAAAATAAAAATAGCACCTTAATAACATTTTCTTCTTCAAGCTGAGATGTGGCATCATCCTCATGTGTATCACCAAGGGTAGAATCTGAAACCAAACCAAAATAAAACCCATAATACAACATAGCAGAAAAAGTCAATTTCAGGCTCAAAAAGTAAATTCTAAATAACACTTAAAATCCAGACATTTTGCAACAATGGAAAAAAAACACACTGCTCCTTTGTTTTTCAGGTGTGCGCAGCACCTTCCCTGTAACATTACTGAAGTGGAAATGTGGGGAGAAAGAAGAAATGTCAACAGAAAGCAGCTCAGAATTTCATTATAAATGGCTTCAAATGAAGGCTGTGCATAAGCTGTGATTCTGCAGATATGAAAGAATATAGGTATGAAATGTAATTACTTCATCCTCTCCAAAGTGCTTTTTACTACTTATCTTATGGGAACACAGAGCTAAAAAGAAATACAACAGAAGAAAAATTAGCTGTTGTTAATGATATATGCTTACTAACAGACAGCTCCTGAGTTAATAAAGAATCTTTCACAAAAAAAAATTGAAAGATAAATTTAAGTTGCAAGCTTAACAATGGGGATGACAAAGAGCAAGTTTCCCATCTTCAGCAGCTGAATACTTGCCCTTAGGAAAAATCAGAAACAAAGGGTGTCTTTATACAGATTTAGAGGCCAATTTACAAAATGGCTTCCATTGTTTAACTTCTGTTTCATACCCTGTATTAGGCAAAAATTACAGCTATTTGAGCATTTTTATACTGCAGGACTGTGTATAACAATTCTCCATTCAAGGAGTGGCTATCCAGTCACCACAAAGCTACTTTTTTAAAGTATACAGACCTTTTAAAACAGGGCTGAGTGTAGCTAAGAATGACCAGTTCTAAATGCACTTCACAGTTGTGAAAATTAAAATAGAACTTTAACAGAAAAAAAAAAAAAAAAAGAGCATTTGCCCTGATTTCATTGCAGGCAAATGTTCAAGCAGCTAATTTTTCATATTAAAAGCTTTTATGTTGTTGAGGGCTTTATCTGTAACTAATACAAGCAAATTACTTCAGTTTTTAATTTAGTACTTTTTGTTCAGCTCTGTGTTTTTTCTGGTTCTAGTCCAATAAAATTACCCAAATGCTCTGTTCAGAATTTTTTTCTCCTCCTGAAGAAACAAGTGTTTGCTTTGATTAACTATTTGTGATTGCTCTGGATCATAGTGAGTGAAGCCAAATAGCTAATAATGGAGAGCTCGCTGTTATCTGACCACTGCCTGCAAGATGCATTATGTAAATTATATTTTCCCTACTGCTGTTTCCCAAACAGATCACCCTCCTAAACTAGCTTACCTTGTTGATTGATTGCTATCAGATTTCTGGAAATCATTGAATATAGTCTCCTTAAATAGGGATAAAGAAAGAGATGATACAAGTTAGCTACACGTAACCATAAAACAGAGCTTACCATCTTTGAAGACATGAAGAGTTAAAAAAGGGACATACGCATTATGTTCATTATTTCCCAACCAGACTCTCAGAAAAGAATCCCATTTTACCTGTGTTCTTTTACTGAAAAGCTTGTTACTCCAAATAAATCCCCCAGGAGATCATTTGCACAGTGTACAATATGCTGCTGTTTTTCATCGTATAATTGCTTAGACATAATATATTGTCCAATATAGAATATTACCTGTGAAATAAATTAAATACAGACATTAAATACCCAGGTTGTTGCTTCAAGTTTAAGTGTAAAAGACAAAGCACATTAAATACATTGAAATTTGCTCTTCAAACTCTGCCTAAAACTCTCTTTGAGCTGACAGGTTTTCATCCATCATTCCAGAAGAACACTGCTATTTTACTGACCACCAGAAAGTTTTGTTCAGATTTTTGAGAAACTTGCTAAATACCCAGTTACAAGTCAGCAGGAGAATAAACACAGTGTCTTATCTCAATTTCTAGAGAAGCTATGAACAACACTGCCCCCCCCACTTACCCAAACCAAAACAATCTATCTGTATTCACTGTAGTCTACCTTTAGTGATAAAAGTTCTTACCTCCTTCATAGTAAAAGTGTCCTTTTCAGCACCAGCTAACTTTAACAACTTCAACAATAGTGGCTTTGGTTTAACCTGTGTGTGGAAGGAGAAAAACAGTACGCATTAATTATTCACCAAAAAAACATTATTTATACAGGTTGTCTTCCTCCTTCTGTGTTAATCTGATACGCAAACATACAGCTGCATTAAAACCTATCTTCATTCAAGTTTTTCACTTTGCAAAGTTAAAACTTAAAAGCAAATAATACAAACCAAATCATACTAAACTTCTCATATACTGTACATCTTAGCTCAAACGCCAGTCTTTCCTTGTCCCCTGGTTTCAACTGGGATAGTTAATTTTCTTCCTAGTAGCTGGTACAGTGATGTTTTTGATTTAGCAGGAGAATAATGTTGACAGCATACTGATGTTTCTGTTGATGCTAAGTAGCTACACTAAATCAAGGACTTTTCAGTGTCCCATGCTCTGCCAGTGAGGAGGTGCACAACAAGCCATGAGGGAACATGGCCAGCACAGCTGACCCAAACTGGCCAAAGGGATATTCCATACCATAGAATGTCAGGCCTAGTGTTACAAACAGGGGAATTGGCCAGGAGGTGCTTGGGGACGGGCTGGGCATCCATCAGCAGGTGATGAGCAATTGCATTGTGCAACACTTGTCTTCCTTGGATTTAACTACTCTCCCTTTTCTTTACTATTACTATTATACTTTATTTCAGTTATTAAACCCACATGTTTTGCCTTTTTTTCTGATTCCCCCATCCCACCGTGGAGGGAGTTGGGGGGCAGGGAACAAGGGGCTCCGTGCTACATAGTTGGTGGCTGGGGTTAAACCTCAACACATTGGTAAATACAAATTCCTTAACTGGAGCTACAGGATTTGTTTATTAGTTCCAAGTCCAGGGCTGAGTCCTGGGGAATTCAGCTTCACTCCTTTAACCATTACCACGACTCCCAAAGGGGAGGGAGGATGGAAACAAACCTCTGGGACTGTCAGGTCCAGAGTGCAAGTAATAAAGCAAAACACTGGTCCACCTTTTTCACAGTCTCTTTCTGTGACAGTTTCTGGGGTTTTGGTTTTGCATTTGCCAGCTGGGCTGCTTTACCTCTGAAGACTTTTCTTAGCTGGGACCAGCACACCCTGTCCTTTCCGTCATACTTCGCTCACTCCTACTTCTGCAATGGCCTCCCACCCACTGCCTGCGCCAGCAGTTTAATCTGCAGTCAGTCTATGACGATTTCCAAGATAGAGGAAGGAAAAGCTAAACAAGAAAAATCACTTTTTCCATACATACAAACTGCACCATTCCACACAGCTCTGCCAGCACCAGTGCAGCAGATGAGAACAAGCTACAGAGGCTGCCACAACAGCAAAGCCTGTGGAGCCACTAATGCTCCCAGTTCAGTATATTCTAGTGTCACGTCTTTAACAACAGCGTAACCATTCTAAAACCAGGCTAATATTTAGCTATCCTATATTACATAAAATAAAATGTAAAAAACAAAAACAGAAAGTTAAAAAAAAAACAAAACAGGGAAGTGTGAATAAAATATCATGAGACAAGGAATAAATGTTTAAGGGAAGGGTGGAGAAGGGGAACTACCCTACACTCCATTCTAAAGATTGCTAAAACCAACATTAAGTTTTAGTGAGTTAACAATAAATTAGTTGCAAGAATTACACATAATGAAAAAATAACTAAGCTCGTGGGCAACACTAGCTGTTCACTCACCCCTCCTAAGAACTGAATTATTTAGAACATGTGGCATATATTAGAGTTTCAGAGGAAGCAAACAGTAACTTATTCAAGTACTACTGACAGATAAGCGTAAGGCAGTTTCAGAGCTCTGAATCCACACCTCAGCCCACTTTTAATCCCCAGCTCTCTCCTCCTGACTCCTCCAAGTATGAAGCTCTTCAGCCTTGCAGATCTGACAGCAGACAGTAATATCATAATATGATGATGTAAAAAAAAGGAAGACACAAATGAAAGAAATCAATTTTGAAGCCTGCTGTTCTGCTATTTCACTTTCCTGAAGTTCTACTGTCAAGTCTACACTTTTAAGCTTTACCCTTCTACAGAGGGTAATCCAGCTCAACCACCACTACACATATGCCGTTTTTAACTCGCATTCCAGGTGTAAAAGGCTTCCATCCTCAGGAAAACTTAAGCACAAAACAACAGAACTGTCACCGTATCATGGAAAGCCTGGAAATGCAAAGCCATAAACACAAATGAACACTCTTCTTAAACCTTACAAATTCCAATAAAGGAGAAAGTAGAAAATCTTCAGATTATTTCACCAACAGTATGTTTTGTACGATTGAGATTTTCCACAGCTCTTCAGTTATGACCTGTTAACAGTTTCCACCACAAAATACTTACCACGATCAAATCGGATCACAGGATCCTTTTTAAAAGAAAGCAATAAACATCAAAGGTCTCCAAGAAACAGTCTAGATCTAAACCATCACCCTCTGCTCTCAACTATGAATAAGATTTGCTTACTACAGAACCAAAGAGAGACCACCTTCATTGGTTGGGCTTCCTGGCTTTTCTCCAACCATCGGTCGCTAAGAAAATGATTCTTCTGAATTAGCCGCTAAAAATTGCAAAAAGCATGCAAAAAAAACCCCACGCGCCCAACAGAGCTACTGACCAGCGCCTCTTGCTCCGAAGCGGTGACAGAGGAGGCATCCGTAAGGGAGGACATCTTGGTATTGCACATTTGCCTGCAGTTAAGGGGAGAACAACCTCAAAACGCGGCACTCAGCGACGCAACCCGGGCGGGCGGCAGCCACCAGCCCGGCGGGGCCCACTCACCTCGGTGCCCCGTCCAGCCCACACGCCAGACTCCGGCGGCGGTCTGGGCCGCGTCGGGCCGGGCCGCTGCCAGAGGAGGCAAGTCATGGCTTGGCTCCCGCGCCGGCCCGGCCCGACATGCCCGAGCATGACCCGCGGCGCCGCCGCCGACTCACCGCGGGGAATGGACGGGCGCGCCGGGCCCGGTGCTGACTCACCGCGGCCGCCGAATGCGGGGGGGTCCGGCGGCGTGCAGGGACGGCGCCGTGGAGGAACAGCGGCGTCCCCGCGCTGCCCGCCCAGCTGCCCGCCCGACCGCCCGCCCGCCCGACCTGGCCCCGCTCCCCCAGCGGGAGCCCCTCCCCCATCACCGAGGGCCACACGAGCGACAAACGAGACCCCCAGCGCGTCCTCGGTCCCCGAGCGAGCCGCGATCGCTCCCACGCACCACCAGCCACGCCCGCTCCGCTGCCCGGCCCGCGGCGGGCGGGGCGCCGGCACCGGCCGGGCCCTGCCCGGACCCTCTACCGTGGCCCCGCCGCGCCGTGCGCGCCGCCCGCCGCCATGTTGGTGCCCGCAGCGCCCCTGGCGCGCCGAGGGCCGGGCCGGGCCTGGGGGAGGCCGGGCTGCCGGAGCCGCTGAGGGAAGGGCCCGAGGGAAAGGCTCCCCCTGCCCGCCCGCTCCGCGGCACACACAGCAACACCAGGGCTGCTGGACTGCCCGCCTCATCCCCGACAACGCCTGTGGGTACTAGTCCGCTTTCCAGCGCTCGCTCATGCCTTCTAGGTTGTTTGTTTCACTGATATTTAAGAGATGGAACCAGGAAAAAAACTTTACGTCCAAATATAACTGGATGTTGTCGTCCTATATTCTCGTCATTTCCCACTCTATAATTTTCTGTATCTTTAAAATGCATGGAAGTATGTTACTTTCACAGGTTAGTTGCTACACTTCAATTCGAACTGGTTAGTTTTTAGTCTGACTGCCTTTTCTAATTGTCAGGTTTTTTTCTTTGCCCATGGGTGACATTTTAAAATTATTTTTGAATAACGAAAAACTTTGTCAGAGAACGACTGCTGCAGACTGTTTAAAGACAGGCTAGAACAAAGGGAGCGTAATGCTAATTTTCCATGACAACTAACTTGTCCAAACAAGCCGTGGATAACTGCCTGGACTTGTCTGCTGGCCAAATACAGCTTCTCAGCAAACCATAGCACCTTGTAAAAATTCCAGCAACAGTTTAAATCTAGGTACTTGTGTGATGATGGATTTTCAAGATGACTCTTTTCCCTCTAGAGCATAAAGCTCAAGGTCTAGTGAGGGACAACCGAGAAGCTGCCAGAGTTTTGCAAAGCCTGCTGACCTCCTTTTAGTGCTGGGATTTCAAGGCAAACAGAAATCTGTTTCAAGTGGAGTCAAGAATGTTCTGCAGCAGGCAAAGTCAGATATCTGCTCTTTTCCACCCAGCACTCCAATTCCTGAGATGCTTAGCTAGCTAACTTCATTGTTAGGAGAAAACTCCATCTACACAAAAATGCAAGAGGATGGAAATGAACAGCTACTAAACAGCTGTACTGAGGCGCGGAAAAGATCCCACAACTCTGTAGATAACTACAGGGTAGTGTCGTGGAGTAATCGCAGTTAAAAATTCCTGGTGTAGAAAGAGGAGGTGGAGCCAGAAATGAGGTATCCAGTATGACAAGTTCTGCCTACAAAAACTCATAAAACCAGGAGAACACCTAGACAGAGTTTCTTTCAGGCTTCCGGTTCGCTAAGGAAAAACGTCACTCTCTCCCTCTCTGTGCTGAGCTGGGTAAGGTCTCCTCAGATCACATAGCCTGGGGCTGTCAGCCAGCATGGCGCGGAGGGGGAGGAGAGAGGGAACCCAGGCCGGTCTTTTAGTTTCTTACGGCAGCTCCACGCGAAAGGGAGCCAGATCGACTCCGCTCGGCTCCGTCCAAGCCGAGAGAGACTTTATTCTGCTGCCCCTGGCCAAGGAACTTTACCGGCTCCGTTTCGCCTAGCCTGGGCCAGGCTGGTCACCCCCTCCGCGGCGCGGCCCGGCGGGAAGAGGGTTTGGGGGCGGGCCCTGTAGGGCTCGGGAGCGCCTCACCGGTTAGCTCCGCAGCACGGCTCGGCGCAGGAGAGAGAGAAAGCTCGGGCTGGGCCCCTCCTATAGCTCGGACGGGGCTCCGTCGACTCCTTGCAACATCGGCGTGGGAGGGAGAAAGGGCTCAGACGTGGCCCCAATGGGCGGTACGGAAGGAGGCTTGAGCCAGCCCCCCTGCAGAACAGACGCGGCCCTCCCGGGCCCCTACGATTCAAACGCGGCTTGAATGGGAGGCAGCACAAACAAGTTCCTTTCCTTCGGTTCAGGCATGGACTTAGTACGCCCAAACCACGCGGGCGAAAGTCACGTGACCATCGCCCAGCCGAAAGACACATTAACTGTTTCTTTACAATATCAGGATGGGACTTGGGGGCATTCATTTTTCTCCCCCACACAGAAAGAGCACGGGAATGAAGGCACCTACAAAAGGTACAGCATGGAGACTTTAAGTTAATGAATGTAACCAAGCTTATATTCAAGGAAGGAAGAGATGAGGAGTGCTTTAAAGCTGAAAATTCTTTTGTAAAAAACATGTTGATAAACTCGGCTATAATATACCCTGTAATATATGAACAATGGTCTAAAAGAGGTGAGAAAAGGGGGATGTAATGTTCTAGGTTGTAAGCAGTGGGCTAAGACTCTTGTGTATAAGATTTTCCTTGCCCCGGGAATAGTAGAAGAAGACTTGTGTTGCCGATAATGAAGAAAGGGGATTTCGTTGCCACTGTAATAGAAATGTTCATTCTCAAAAAACACCTCAATGACCATCATATGTCCATTGGTAGTAGCCCTGGGAAAGCTTCTGAAATGGGAAGAGGTCTGGAGAAGCAAATCTTTCCCTTTGGGTGGGGGTTGATTGCTGGAAAGCTGATAACCATGAAAACTATATTTCCTATGGGGAGTCAACATGATAGAACAAAAGAAAGCTTCTCTCTCTACATGAATTAAGAAAAGAACTATTTTGTTCCAGAGGTGGTGTTTTAACTACAGGTCGAAGTGTTACCTTTTGTATGGTCAGTAGGAAAGAAATGAAAGGGGTGGGGAGGGGAAAAGAGTGTTCTAAAGGGTTGGTGCTGATGCCTGATTATTATTCCTGTTTTAAGTCTGTTAATAAAATTCTTTTTTTGTCTTCCTTCAAGTATAAGCCTGCTTTGCCTACTATTAATCCTTATCTCACAACAAAATCAAATAATTTTGGCTACAAAATTAATGTCTCTACCTAGTTTCGATTCCCCAAACCTCTAAACCGCAACAGGTAGGTATGTTTTAATATGGTGCCGGCCGCAAGGGGGATCGCTCCTCCAAAAACTTGCGCACCGTCAGTGGCTCTCAGCTTGGTATATATTAGGTTACAGGTTACATATGCATTAGATCACACAATACATTCATACATATTCACTACCTATCTCCACTTCATATTATAATGAGTTCAAAAGTCATTTCCATATGCTTGCGCCTGCGCAGTGCCTCCTGGTGGTCGTGGGCTGGGGTCTCTGGGATGAAGTAACGAGTCTTCCTTGGGTCACCTTGCCTCCTTGCACATATTCTCTAAGATCCTGACCCGACTCTCAGCCTTAGAGCTGGCCAAAACCAGTTTCAGTATCCAAAAGTAGGATCTTTGGTCACAGTCTTCTTCCTCTCATCAATTGCCTGCACCTCTCTTACATCTTTCTTTTTTGCTTGGCAAGCGTGAGCAAACAGTATGTATTGTCCAGTAAGCAGCTGCAAAATTTGGCAATACTCACAATCATTAACTAACCCTTAAAATCCCAAAATCCTTGTATCAGTACTACTAATGCTCAATCTTGTCCTCATGCAGCCAACACAAAAACTATTTAATTCCAATGCAAAATGTTTTTTACTGAACTGAAACCAGACCAATCTGTTTATGTAGTTCTCCCCAAGCTATCACACGATTGATCCTCATCTCAAGCACAATATCATTTTGCTATGGCTGTGTGGAAATTAAAGAGCTTTTTTAAACTAGCAATAACTTTTCTGCAGTCCAAGACTTTCCAAACTCATAACTATGACTTTCTTTTTCCACTTCTCTACCAATAAGCATCTTGTAACCAATGACTTTGAGATTGAAATTATTTAAATAATAATTTCCCTCACCGATTCATTAACTGCTAAGAATAAAAAAACCCCAACAGTTTCTGTCTAGAATTTTTATCAGTCTTCAAGGACAATCTTATCTCTTTTCTCCAACAGACTAATCTTGAGTTAAGGGAGATTGCAAGTAGGTAAAATATGCTGTCTGTGCTAGCTTAGGGAAAGAGGAGGATATTTTCTGATACGCAGTGCTGCAACACTTGTTTGTCACTAATACAGTCAGTATTGCTATATCATCAACATACATAATTATTTTCTTGTGCTTGATAATTCAAGACAAGTATAATTTATAAGTTTTACTTGAAGGAGGAGCAATGAGCCTGTATAGTTACAAAAGCTGGCTTCACTATTTGAGGGTTTGTAAAAAGAAAAGATGTCACCACACCTATGCATTTTACTTATGCTACAGAAAATATCTGGAGCAGCTGCCTTAACTGGAGTTACTCACTTTACATTGTGGTTAGCTAACTTTTTAATATAAATTCAGATTCTAACTGTAGACATTTCACTGTTTAATGCTTACAAGCTAAATTATTTCCTGAGATGGATCTGGTCTACCTATAGGCACATGTGCCAGAGGAAAGGCAGGCCCTTGTGCTGCAGGAGTGCCCAACTCAAGTGAATGAATGGACCATTAAATCACTTCAATTTCTGATTTTTGTTCCTTACTGTAATTTTTTCCCCCAACATGTCCTACTTGCCCTTTCCTGGCAGCTGCCTATTTGGCATCCAGCACATACACAAAATGGTCCTTGTGAGATGCTGATCAGAGGCATAGGAGGCCAGGGTTTGACAGGTCTCATCTCCAAGCCATTTGCTCCTAATCAGATAGATTAATCTCATGTACTCTCTATGAACTGCTCCCAGACAAAAAAAAAATAAATAAATTCAAAGCAAGCCTCCAGGACTTTGCACTGTGCTGATGTATTCTTTCTGAAGCTTTAGACTGCATCTCTATTAGTGTGACATAAAGCTGGGATCCGTTGTGTGCTGCAGATTGTCAGGCACCTCAAGATAAAAGGACAAAGGAAGAAAGATGCTGAAATGCAGCTGGGGCATGTGTTGCTTAATGTGGCTTTCTGCCAGGGCTGCCTGCTGCAGCTGTGACTCCATGTGCCAGACAGTGGGTCAGTACAATTCTGTACAAATAGAGGAGAAAGAATTTTGTTGTTTTCTTGACACTCCTGCTATGTAAGAAAAAGCACAGTGATAAGAAATCCTCATGCCAGTAATAGCATATTCAATTCAGAGAACTCATATTTCATAATCTAACACCTATCCCAATGGAGGTCTGTCAGCACCTCCACCAGAAACTTCTTACTAGAAATGATACTCACATTACTAAGTGAAAAGCAGATGCAGCTTTCCTGGGAGCAAGTTTGAACAGAGAGGCAGGAATCAAGCACACAGCTCACAGTAGCAGTGGGAACCCAAAGACCACATGCAATGCTATTGCAGCAGTTTAACAAGGAACACTAAACTCTCCTTGCTGTCCAGCTTGTGTTTTCCTGGTGTGCAGTGTAGCTGCTGTGGATGTGTCCTTAGAAACCTCAGGGGGAGAAGACTTGGAAAAGGAGAAAGATAACTGGTGGAGAAAGTTCCAAGGAGATAGGAAACCCCTGGAAGGTGAAGTGACCATGGTTTAACCCAGGACAAACCAGAGTAGCCATTGCTGGTGTCCATCATCTCCTCCCTCCCCCCAAGAGCCTTTGTTCTATTCCCTGTTATCTCCTGGGCCCCTTTCCTTCCCCATCCCATAGGACCAAGTAACTCTGGACCTTCCCTATACTCCCCCAAACCCCCTGGTGATTGGTGATACGTGGTAACTCTTAAGGCTGTGTCTGAGGGCCCCTCGGCCTCTTGGATTCCTGCCTCTCCTCTGTGTGAAGACCCTGCAATAAATCCACTCAGAATTAAAGGCATTCCAAGGGCCCTCTCGTTATTCATCTTCAGCTGATAGCTAAACTGGACCGTTCCTGCACCACACCGCAGGCCGCAGTTTCTCTGGCTAAGTGTTTACGGGACGCTGCCAGAGTGCCCTGGGGACAGGGGCATTCCTGGAAATATAGCCAGCTGGAATCTGTCGTACTTCTCCAGGCTGGACAGAGAAACCAGCGAGCTATATGCAGGAGCCATGTCAGAGTTGCCCAGGGCTGCACTGCCCTTCCCAACAACCCCAGTTACTCTGCAGGCTGAGTGGCACAGCAGGCATTCTACAGCTTCACCTGGGTGCACACCCTGGTCTGTGGTGTCTTATCACACAATCACAGAATATTCTGATTTGGAAGGGACCCAAAAGGATCATCAAAGCCCAACTCCTGGCCCTGCACAGGACATCTCTGAGAATCACACCATGTGCCATGTGGGTGCTTTGGATATGAGATCGGCAGTTTCCTACATTTCTATAACTTCAGATGCTTATTTTGAAAAATGTAAAATTACTTCAGGTGTACTGGAAAAGAGGGTCTCAAAAAAAAAGTTTTTCTAGCAGCTGTTCATGAGCTCTTACCTCCCTCCCACAGGCACTCAGTTCAGGTGTGTCTGCTCTCCAGCACCTTAACTACAGCTGCTTCAAAACCACCTGAAGGTGGAATAACCCCACATCAAAAAATAGCAGCTTTTCTGCTTTTGTTTAATTGGTGTATTTATTCCTTCATCCATCTGGGAGACATTGGGAATCTGTCTGCCCAAATCTGATTCCTATTTAGTAGCATCACAGTCAGCCACAAGCACAATTAAACAAAACAGTAGTGTATGCCTTCTGAAGGGAAGCCAACTGGCAAAAATATAAACCAATTATTTTGAACTTCTGCTCAATATCTAACACAGAATGAAAGGGTTGGGTGTTTTTTCCCCCTCTAGTTTTCTAGTCATCACTTTTGAAAGAAGCTCATGGAACAATTCTAAAGAACTGAAAGGGAGAAATCTCAGGAAAAGACTCTTCTTACTGTCAAATGGTTTTTGTTAAGCACATCACTGAGTGAAGAAACATACTTCTTAAGCAGGGGTGAAGTATGTGGCTAGGTTGTGACCATATCCTGCTTTACTAAACTGTGAAAATTAAACAATCCAGTGATCTCCCCTTTCCTAGAAATACTTGATTGTCTGTAATTAGATCAGAAAAGCCCCAGTATAATCATGCTCATCTGCCTTATTTAATCAAACTAGGTTGATGCCAGTTCAGTTTAGAATTGTTCTTTTAATTCACTGCTCATTTGTCATTCAAATGTGCTGTTCAGTCCAGCACAAAACACATTTCTGTTCAAGGGAGTAGCCCAGAAGGGTGTGTGGGGTGTGCACAGGCTAATAGGACTCATGTGAAACACTGAGGTATCTTTCAGTCTGAAACTGAAATGTATTCAGGGACAATCTAGATCCAGGAGAAGCTGAGAGGAAACACAGCCTGCAGTCCAAATCCAGTCTGTTTGCAATGTTATGCATGGACAGAACTACAGCTGATGATGAGGTCAGGCCTGAAATACTATTAAAGTCAGGCTGCAGTCTAGGTTAGAGGAAGAAGAAACAAAAAAATTATTTTAAGTGTCTGGCTGTTGCTTGGACTGTTTGTTTCTAACAACAAAACCCAGAAGAGATTTTATTACACAAACAGCTTCTTAAGTAAGACCCATTGTATGTACCTGATCGTTTATCTCCCAGAATTATCCCAGTCTTGCTGACCCAGTTGCCCTCATTTCTGCATGCTCCATACTTGCTTTCCAGCTGCCTGTTATACAAAGAATATATGCTTTGCTTTGGATCACAGGATCTATAACATCCTTTCTTGCAGACCTTGTGGTCCACTCCACAATTTAATGTTTGGTCAATGCAGTCTTACTGACTGATGCATGATTTTACTTGACACAGGATGAACCATCCATTCCTGAAAAAAGCCTCAGCCCTCTTTCCTTTCCTAATATGATTGATTTACTGATGAATTACAAAGTCACCTTTCTGCTGTTTCTACGTTTGAGAGCACAGCTTCATCAGTACAACTTTTAGCATACAGCTTGTAGCCCATGTAGTTAAACAACAGTGCAGGTAGCTAGACAAGTAGTTTGGAGCACTTACTAGAGGCATTAGTGTCTGGTGTAGCCTCAACCTGAAACCCTCAAGGCTAATTTGAGTAGTTTCCCTCCAAGAGTTTGTTGCCATCACAAACAGGGCTAAGTCATCAACCTTGGATGTATATTCTGAAGCCCACTTTGGAAGTAGATCTGCTGTGAAGAGTTTCCTTGAGACTAAATGTCCCCCCAAATGAGGAATAGATCCATATACCTCCTGAAATAAGCTGATTTATCTTGCAAAGTCATCCTTCTGAAAAACCACACTGCTTACCCAGTCTGTCTTTTTTCTTTTGCCCAAATGCCCTCTCTTGATTCAGGTGGGTCCTGGTCACAAGTCACCACAGCACCTAGGAGCTGGTATGCAATAACTCATTGCCAGGTGAGAGAAATTTTTTACAGTGCCCAGTTGCCTGCCTGTGAGTGAGTACCTGTTTAAACACAAACATGAAACAATGGCATGTAAGTAAGGAGCATACTCATGATGCTGAAACATGTAAATAAAAGTTACAAAACGTAACACTTCTCCTCGGTGGTCTGGGACAGACCCACAGCCCCGCGTGTTCCAAAGGGCTCCCAGCCCAGGGCTCTCGTCAGCACCTGGTGGTCCCCTGGCAGGATCCTGCTGATCCTAGCTGCAGGCTACAGCTCTGCTGGCAAGATGGCAGCCAAAGACACTCCTTGAAGAAATGACACCAGACTAGGAGATGAGAGGGGTCTTTTGTATGGATTCCTGAGTTTATTAAGCTCAGAAGGGTCCAGGGACAAAAGACAGATAGGGTAGAACATCAACTTTTATATGGAGAGGATCAACCAATAGGGACAGGGTTCAGGGGCAGAACAGGGGAGGGACAATGCAAAGGGGGCTGACCAGGGAAGAGTAGGGGAGGGGAAAAGGGGGCCAGGCCAATGGGATGTCGAGGTTGGGGGAACATTCTTGAACAATATGAATATTTAAAGAAGGCGGAGGTGGGGGAATAACCGACCAACCATTGGAGCTGAATTAATGTAACTGTAACAGGAAGGAACCATTATAAACTCAGGAGGGAAATGTCACACAGTGGTGCCTTCCCACCACTTGTCGGGCTTGTTTGTCTCTTCTTCAGACACCCTCAGGGTGTCTTCAACCACCACAACAGAAACAGAAACTGTTGTCTCTGTGGAGCAAGGGATAGCAACCTCAGCACAGCACTCAGGAGAGAGCTGGTGTAGAAATGAGTGCTCCTGGGACTAGTTTTGTGACCCACAGAGATGCAGCATAGTTCCACTGCCACAGCAATGATGGTTTACCTGCTTGTTCCAAGCTGGGTTCCAAGGCTCTGGAATGTGACAGTCACAGAAATCAAGGGAAAATGTCATGTTTTCCCCCTGGGTCAAAGAAAAAGCTCTCACACATGTTTTTCATTCTCACATCTGCAGTAAGAAACACTAAGAAAGTGGAACTTTGGCATCCTGCAATTCAGGTGCACTGGTTGGGACAACCAGCACTGTCTTGAGCTTCTTTTTCACATTCACCTCTGAATTTCCTGAACACCTCCAACAGTGTTTTCTTCCCAGTACTTGCATGTTCTTTGTCTCCTTCTCCATGTCATTTCTGCTTTTCCGATTTTGCTAATATTTCCACAGTATATTTTTTATATATATTGATACACTCTCTAGAGATATAAAACGTAGTTTCATACAAAGAGCTCATGAACTATTCTGCAATTACTCTTAGGTGTCCTGAATTTTGGTAGTTACATGTGAAAACGTTTGTAGAATTGTATCAATAAAGAAGCATATAGCAAGAGGGTTTGCTCCTTTTTTAAAGTGTTTTAATATCCATATATTTCACACTCTGCTTTTCTTCTTTTATTGCAGAGTTTTAATTCTTCATCACTTCCACCTGAAAGCCAGCTGGTAGTGGTTTCCAGTATGTGGCATGCATTAGCCTGAGGAGGACTGTGATGGGGTGTCCTGGTTTGAAGGACAGGTGTCTGTTAAGGAAGGCAGGAGCCTCCCTTGGAATGGGAAACTGTAACCCCTCTCCCTCCGAATTATTATAAAGGCTCTCAGGCAAAGATATGGGAATAGGAATAACAGTTCTTTACTACTATCTAAAACAAAGGATAACAAATAACAACAACTATAACGTTAACCAACAAACAGAACCAGAAACCCAGTGGCAGCTTGCTCGGCTTCAGGCACCTTTCCCTTTGGTGCAGTTCCAGTCACAGCCTGCAGGGGCGCTCTGGGTGCGGTGATTCCCCGGTGGCTGCAGGGGCGCTCCGGTGGCTGCAGGGGCGCTCCGGCGTGAGCTCAGGTAGCACACGGCGAATGGCGACTGCCCGAAGCACGGAGGGATGGAGGAGAGCCCTTGCTCCACAGACCCTCGGGAGGGGCAGCTGGTGTTGGTGCCATAGCAGGATCCCGGGACACAGGGAGCTGGGACGGTAAGGGGTCTCCACGTGCAGGGAAAAACCCCGCTACAATGTAGCAGAGAAAAGCGGGCTGGTGGCAGGCAGGTCGGCTCCGGATGGGGTAGAGGGCAGAGACTCACAGCAGACAGACCGGCAGCTCCGCGCTGGCTTCTCAGGGGCCGTGGGTTCAGCAGACAGCAGCTCCGACCGTCCAGCTCCGAGGGTCCCGAGCAAGAGGGCGTGACCTCCCTCTGCCCTTGCTTTTCAGTCTCTCCAAATCTCGCGTTACCAGGCTCTGCTTCCATGAGGGGCAATTTTGCCCCACCCTGCCAAGGAGAAAGGCTACAGCCTTGTGCTTTGTTTCTCTTAAGTACCCAGTCATTTGTGTCCTAGCAACCCATGGGAGAAAAATTCCTGAGGAAAAGAACTAGATCCAACCTTCAACATTCTCCACCCCGAATTTTTTTCCCATGCAAACACCTTACATCAAATTTAAACTTTCGAGGTATATACATACATGCAGATACAGATACAAGCGCAGTGTCATAAGTAGTTCACCCTAAAACAAGATCTCCTTGAGGTATGCATCGGGTCTCTCCATCCCTTTGCATCACCCACCAGGTGCAGCCCGGTCCCTGAGCAAAGACAACCCCCCGGATGGGATTGTCTTTACTTGAGGCAGAGTTTACCCAAACAGTCTTCCAGCATACCTCTCATGTGTACTACTGGAACTTTATGTCCATCTGTTGTTCGCAAGGGGTCAGAGTGGGCAGGCCCGGCCCGGCTGGAGGAACCTCGGGTGTTCACTAACCATGTGGCCTTTGCTAAATTAGTCTCCCAGCTCTTGAACGTCCCCCCACCCAGTGCTTTCAAGGTGGTTTTGAGCAGGCCATTGTACCGTTCAACTTTCCCAGCTGCTGGTGCATGATAAGGGATATGGTACACCCACTCGATGCCATGTTCCCTAGCCCAGGTGTTTATAAGGCTATTTTTGAAGTGAGTCCCATTGTCGGATTCAATTCTCTCTGGGGTACCATGTCTCCAAAGAACCTGTTTTTCGAGGCCCAGGATGGTGTTCCGGGCAGTGGCATGAGGCACAGGGTAGGTCTCCAGCCATCCTGTGGTGGCTTCCACCATTGTGAGAACGTAGCGCTTGCCTTGGCGGGTCTGGGGCAGTGTGATGTAATCAATCTGCCAAGCCTCTCCATACTTATATTTGGACCACCGTCCACCATACCATAGAGGCTTTACTCGCTTGGCTTGTTTGATCGCGGTGCACGTCTCACAATCATGGATCACCTGGGAGATACTGTCCATGGTTAGGTCCACCCCTCGGTCTCGTGCCCACTTATAGGTGGCATCTCTGCCCTGGTGGCCTGAGGCATCATGGGCCCATCGGGCTAGGAACAACTCCCCTTTGTGTTGCCAGTCTAAATCTATCTGTGCCACCTCAATCTTTGCGGCGTGATCTACCTGCTTGTTGTTCTGGTGTTCTTCGTTAGCTCGGCTCTTAGGGACATGGGCGTCTACATGGCGGACCTTTACGGGTAGCTTCTCTACCCGAGTGGCAATGTCTTTCCATTCATCAGCTGCCCAGATTGGCTTTCCTCGACGCTGCCAGTTGGCCTTTTTCCACCTTTCCAGCCAACCCCATAGAGCATTGGCTACCATCCACGAATCAGTGTAGAGATAGAGCTTTGGCCACTTCTCTCTCTCAGCAATGTCCAGGGCCAGCTGAACAGCTTTGAGTTCAGCAAATTGGCTCGACCCACCCTCTCCTTCAGTGGCTTCTGCAACTTGTCGTGTGGGGCTCCACACAGCTGCTTTCCACTTCCGGTTCATCTTTATGATGCGACAGGAACCATCAGTGAAAAGGGCGTAGCACTTTTCTTCATCTAGCAGTTGATTATATGGTGGAGCCTCCTCAGCCCGGGTCACTTGTTCTTGCTCCTCTTCATCAGTGAGACCAAAACTCTCACCTTCTGGCCAGTTCGTAATTATTTCTAGGATCCCACGGCGGTTCGGATTTCCAGGGCGGGCGCGCTGTGTGATAAGTGCGATCCACTTACTTCATGTGGCATCGGTGGCGTGGTGGGTAGAGGGAGCCTTTCCTTTGAACATCCACCCCAGCACTGGTAGTCGAGGTGCCAGGAGGAGTTGTGCTTCAGTGCCAATTACCTCTGAGGTGGCTTGAACTCCTTCATAGGCAGCCAAGATTTCCTTCTCTGTGGGGGTGTAGTTGGCTTCAGACCCTCTGTAACTCCGGCTCCAGAATCCCAGCGGTCGGCCTCGAGTCTCTCCAGGCACCTTCTGCCAAAGGCTCCAGGACAAGCCCTTGTTCCCTGCTGCAGAGTAAAGCACATTCCTCACCTCTGGTCCCGTCCTTACTGGGCCAAGCGCTACCGCATGAGCGATCTCCTGCTTGATCTGGGCAAACGCTTGTTGCTGTTCAGGGCCCCAGTGAAAATCGTTCTTCTTGCGGGTGACCAGGTAGAGAGGGCTCACAATCTGGCTGTACTCTGGAATGTGCATCCTCCAAAAACCTATGGCCCCTAGGAAAGCTTGAGTTTCCTTTTTGTTAGTTGGAGGAGACATCGCAGTGATCTTATTGATGACCTCCGTGGGAATCTGGCGCCGTCCATCTTGCCATTTTACCCCCAAGAACTGGATCTCTCGAGCAGGTCCCTTGACTTTGCTTTTCTTGATGGCAAAACCGGCTTCCAGGAGGATCATGATGATCTTCTCTCCTTTCTCAAATACTTCTGCTGCCGTGTTCCCCCACACAATGATGTCATCGATGTATTGGAGATGCTCTGGAGCCTCACCCTTTTCCAGTGCAGCCTGGATCAGTCCATGGCAGATGGGGCTGTGTGGGGCTGTGCCTCCAGGTGAAGGCGAACTGAGGCCTGCACTCCGCTGCCAGAGGGATGGAGAAGAACGCATTGGCGATGTCAATGGTGGCATACCATTTTGCTGCCTTGGACTCCAGCTCGTACTGGAGCTCCAGCATGTCTGGCACGGCAGCACTCAATGGTGGAGTCACTTCATTCAAGCCACGATAGTCCACAGTCAATCTCCATTCCCCGTCAGACTTGTGCACAGGCCAGATGGGGCTGTTGAAGGGTGAGTGGGCTTTACTGACCACTCCTTGGCTTTCCAGGTCGCGGATCATCTTGTGGATGGGGATCACGGCGTCTCGATTCGTCCGGTACTGCCGGCGGTGCACTGTCGAGGTGGCAATTGGCACTTGTTGCTCTTTTACTCTCAGGAGTCCCACTGCATTTGGATTTTCCGATAGTCCAGGCAAGGTGTTCAGTTGCCTGATGCCCTCTGCCTCCACAGCCGCTATTCCGAAAGCCCACCTGAGTCCCTTTGGGTCTTTGTAATAGCCATTCCGGAGGAAGTCTATGCCCAGAATACATGGGGCCTCTGGACCAGTCACAATGGGGTGTTTCTGCCACTCCTTCCCGGTCAGGCTCACCTCGGCTTCCAACAAAGTCAATTGCTGTGATCCCCCTGTCACCCCGGCAATAGAAACAGGTTCTGCCCCCACATGTCTTGATGGAATTAAGGTACACTGCGCACCAGTATCAACTAACGCTTCATATTTTTGTTGTTCTGATGTGCCAGGCCATCGGATCCACACTGTCCAAAAGACCCGGTTTTCCCGTGCCTCTTCCTGGCTAGAGGCAGGGCCCCTCTAGCTCTGGTTGTCATTTCTTTCTTGGGCGTACATGGTGGAGGTCCCCTCGAGGGGATCTAAGAGATCGTCCTCTCTTCTGTAATATCTGGCATCTCGGTCACGGGAGGCTGAGGCTACCTTCACTTTAGTAGACCCCCCGCCTCGGTTAGTATTTCCCTCCTTGAGTTGCTGTACCCGTGCTGCCAGGGCAGCAGTGGGTTTCCTATCCCACTTCCTCATGTCTTCTCCGTGATCACACAGGAAGAACCACAGCTCAGATCGTGGGGTGTACCCTCTCTCCCTGGCTGGGGGGCGCTGGGCTCTGACTTTGGGGCTTGTGACTCGCACTGGTGCCGCACTCATCAACCTCATCTCCTCCCTCACCTCCCTCATCATCTCCTCTCTGAGGTCTTTGACCACAGCAGAGACCTGAGCCTGCATTGGGCCACTGATCATACTATCATAATTCCTGAGTTTGGTGGCTATGGAGCCCACTGTCTCTCGGTTGTCATCAGCATTAATTGTTGCAATGAAGATGGTGTATTGGGAGGGCCCTAGCTTTGCCAGATTCCACAACATTTGCCCTGTACACTTGACCTTGTCGGGGTCATTATCATGTTGTCCATCCCTCCCAAAGAGTACCTCCAATATTGCCACCTCCCTCAGCTGTTGGATTCCCTCCTCAAGGGTCTTCCATGGTCTTCTATGATGATACTCCTGCATTCTCTCTCTGTTGACAAACCTCTCTCTTACACTTATTAAAAGCCGTTCCCAGAGAGACAGAGCCCCATCATCTCTTCCAAATACCTGATCAACCCCTGAGTCCTGGGACAACGGTCCCAGCTGCCTTGCCTCAATACTATCCAGCTGCACGCCCATACCCATAAGGTCCCAGACCCGAAGTAACCAGGTTGTAAAAGGCTCACGACCCCGTCGCACAATGTCTTTTCGTAGATTACGGAGACTGTCATACCCCAGGGACTCAGTAGTGATTTCAATCCTTGGCCTCCCTACTGGTTGAGAGGGTCCTGCTTCCCCATCATTACTCACTGGCTGCTCTGGTTTGACCTTAGTCTTCCCCTTTTCCACAGGGGCAACTGCTACTGGCTGTGGCTGCCCCTCTGATCTGACTGAAGCCTGAGCGGTGATAGCGTCCCTGGGTTCCTCTGCTGCCTCATTAGACTCTCCCTCTTTGGGGTAGGGGAAGGGTTTCCCACCAGCTGGGCAAGTGTATTCCTTCAGCACTTGGCTCATCTCGCGTATCTCTTTCACCAGGACTCCCACCCAATCCGGGTGGGTTGTTTCTGAGGTGGGTTGTGGGACCGGGTCAGACTCTGTAGCAACATCCCTAGTGTCTGGGGCAATGTCAGGTTCTGGGATGGTGTCCCTAGTTTCTGGGGCCATGTCAGGTTCTGTGGCAGCATCCCTAGTCTCTGGGGCCGTGTCAGGTTCTGTGGCAGCATCCCTAGTCTCTGGGGCCGTGTCAGGTTCTGTGGCAGCATCCCTAGTTTCCGGGGCCAGGTCAGTTTCTGTGGCAGCATCCCTAGTCTTTGGGGCCATGTCAGGTTCTGGGGCCTCATCCCTATTGTCTGGGGTAGATGTCAGAGTGGTTATCCAAGTCAGACCTCCTTTATCCCTGAATGCTAAATAGAGTAGGACTATCAGCAATGCCAGCCACTGTATGGTATCATTAGCATCTAGAGAAGATTTGAACCCCTCAAAGATTGGCGGGATAGGCCCAAAGAGCTGGGTGAAGGGTTGTGAGAACATTTCTTTTGGTGTCACTTCCTAGCAGTAGGTACCATTATTAAAGTAACCCTGAAAACATGTCATTAGTGTGTGGTAGCTGTGAATCCACATGCCTGCCTTCCAGAGGAAGTTGAAAATCCATGAATTCCTCACCTTATTGACCCATGACACAAACTGTATAACAGCCACTGTAGCCTTAGTTATAGGGCCCATGTTTAGATATGGGGCTGCAAATGGGAGAGAAACAGCTGTGACCACTTGCCATACGAACCGGAATAAGCTAGACCACATGGTGCAACCTAATGAGGTTCCTATATCCAGCACACAAAAACTGCGTTACTCAAGAACTGTTATCCTTCTTCCCCTCGATGCCCTCGTGCCCCACGTTGGGCGCCAAAATCTGTCCTGGTTTGAAGGACAGGTGTCTGTTAAGGAAGGCAGGAGCCTCCCTTGGAATGGGAAACTGTAACCCCTCTCCCTCCGAATTATTATAAAGGCTCTCAGGCAAAGATATGGGAATAGGAATAACAGTTCTTTACTACTATCTAAAACAAAGGATAACAAATAACAACAACTATAACGTTAACCAACAAACAGAACCAGAAACCCAGTGGCAGCCTGCTCGGCTTCAGGCACCTTTCCCTTTGGTGCAGTTCCAGTCACAGCCTGCAGGGGCGCTCTGGGTGCGGTGATTCCCCGGTGGCTGCAGGGGGCGCTCCGGCGTGAGCTCAGGTAGCACACGGCGAATGGCGACTGCCCGAAGCACGGAGGGATGGAGGAGAGCCCTTGCTCCACAGACCCTCGGGAGGGGCAGCTGGTGTTGGTGCCACAGCAGGATCCCCGGACACAGGGAGCTGGGACGGTAAGGGGTCTCCACGTGCAGGGAAAAACCCCGCTACAATGTAGCAGAGAAAAGCGGGCTGGTGGCAGGCAGGTCGGCTCCGGATGGGGTAGAGGGCAGAGACTCACAGCAGACAGACCGGCAGCTCCGCGCTGGCTTCTCAGGGGGCCGTGGGTTCAGCAGACAGCAGCTCCGACCGTCCCGCTCCGCTCCGAGGGTCCCGAGCAAGAGGGCGTGACCTCCCTCTGCCCTTGCTTTTCAGTCTCTCCAAATCTCGCGTTACCAGGCTCTGCTTCCATGAGGGGCAATTTTACCCCACCCTGCCACGGAGAAAGGCTCTAGCCTTGTGCTTTGTTTCTCTTAAGTACCCAGTCATTTGTGTCCTAGCAACCCATGGGAGAAAAATTCCTGAGGAAAAGAACTAGATCCAACCTTCAACATGGGGCCAGCTGCACTAGAGACATTTGAACAAGTAACAGGTAATTCTTGTCCAAATCCATGACTTGGTTTTGTTACCAGAATATTTTTTTTACGAGATATGAAACAGAAAAGTTAAGGGAAATCCCACACCCCAGCTGCCTTACAAACTGAAACCTCTTTCTAAGTACCAGTGGGAAGTACAGATCAGGATAACATCCAGAGTCTATCAGGAAGGCAGTATTTGAAGAGAGGAAGTATTAAGCCAATGGTACAAGAATTTTTAAAGGCTGTATGTGCCGCTAAACTTTTTTTTCTGCCATCTGCCCTGATTCCATTAGCTGGTCTGACAGTCACCACAGCAGTTTTGGAGCCTTGGGACTCAGAGCCCCTGCCCTCTGGCCTTGGCAGGAGGTTTGTTAGAGAAGGTTTGCTGGTTGTGCCATCTGGTGCAGAAAAAGGTTTTTTCCATCTACAGCAGGCTCTTGGAATCAATGCATAAAAGTTGCACAAACCCATTGATGCCACTGGAAAAGCAGGACACAAACTAAGCTCTGACTACAGATGATGAAGCCATGCAAAATACTATACTGTGCTTTGGTTCCATTGAAGCATTAATATCTCAGTTATCTCTTGCCTCCACAAAAAACAAGTGCATGGACTTTTCAGTATTCCTTCATTCAGCTGGTTTTGTAATATCCATCCTAGCATCTTAGTTTAAATCACTTTGTAGTTTAAAAATAATTTGGCAATTTCTTCTGTGTTTGTTTGTGTACCTGGAGAGATATGCAGGCACTGGGCTTTGACTTCTGACCTACCTTATTTAACTTAACAACATGTTGTTCAGGTATGAGCCGAGGGCAGAGGGTAGGACACCATGAGAGAAATACACCATGTAGTGCTACTCACAAGGGAAAAATCCCAAATCCACTGTTGTGGGACTGTAAGATATTGTTGCATCACACCTTTGCTGTTAGAAGACAGGCTGCAGTTTGCTCACATAAGCAAAACAAGCCTCACACAAATATACCCTGAAATGCACTGCAGTGAGACATTTGAGAGCACAGATCTGGTTTTCATGCCAAAATACAGTTTCAAAAAGATTTTCAGAATCACTTGTTTTCCCCCTGAAAGGAATGAAGGAACTTGTCTTCACAAACAGTATCTGAGACATAAGGCTGGCACCCAGAGATAAAAGAAACAGTGGGGAGAATTCCATTGAAATTTACATTTACAAACAAACCACAGGTCTACTGACAAATAAAACTGACTATTGGAATATGAAAGGAACCAAGAAGGACCATTCCGGGAAAGACAAGGGGGGAGAATTATACATTGGGAAAAGGGGGTCTGTATTAGGCGTTCCGGGAAGCCTGTGCCTCTCGAGTACCTCAGCCAATGGAGAAAGAGAGAAGGGAAATGCGGTCGGGAATTAGGATAAAGGGCGGCTGCGTCCTCCAAAATTTTGAGAGACCCCAGGGGAAATGCCCCATGGCTTCTCCCTTTATTCGAATAAAGTTACAGGACTCCTCTGTCTCCTTTTTGGACATAAACCCTTGGTGTTCGTGGATTATTTTCCTCACAAATGGGGGCTCGTCCGGGATCCTTCCACCGTTCAGGGCTGCGGCGGGCAGCGAGCGGAGCTGAAGGCACGCCTCACCTGTTTTCGGTGATCAGCTCCCCTTGGTGCTGGCCGGCACCGGGCGATTGATTGGGTGCCCGAGACGGTCCAGGAGACAGACGAGTGACGGACCAGGGGGGTCCATGAAGAGTCCACAGGGAAGGACCACTGAAAATCTCACCGGTGAGCGAAATGGGATCTTTGGGGAACAAACCTGAGAGGGCACCCAG
This sequence comes from Eopsaltria australis, assembly GCA_034509425.1. Classification (NCBI taxonomy): domain Eukaryota; kingdom Metazoa; phylum Chordata; class Aves; order Passeriformes; family Petroicidae; genus Eopsaltria; species Eopsaltria australis. The sequence goes on along the minus strand of JAVTVJ010001377.1, from coordinate 2,162 downwards.
GGAGGGTCGCACAGGTTATACAAGGCACCCAGGGGGGGGTTGCAAATGTAGAGCCGGGAAGGGGCCCCGGCAAAAGGGATGACGATCCCAAAATATCTCCAAAGAATCCCTTGTAAGAATGTTGAGTTGGTTTACACATTCTTCCAGAGGTAATTAAAGACACAGATGCCCAAGGGGGGGGCAATAAGGAAAGTTGGAAAGGCGTCTTGACATTCCGTGTCCAGGGGGGGCAACAAGGGAACGTCAGGAAGGGGTCCTGACAATCCGTGCCCAGGGAGGGCAATAAGGGAAGTGTGGAGACATACAGTTAAGGCAAGTAACAGTGGAGGCTCTGTGATAAGGAAAGACTGAGAAGTTCTCTACCTGATCCTCAAAATCTTCAGTCTAATACAAGGCTGGCTGAAAGTCTTTTGTATTCCCAGCTTTCAGGGAAGGGAAAGCAGGGAGGTGTTGTTCCTACACCCCCACCCACTACACTTACCCCCCACCTGAGCCATTAGCCAGGGTAGAGAATTTGGGTTTGTCCACTTGCTATTCAGGACATCAAGGGGGTTTCTGTCAGAGGCCAGGTGATACCGACAGCGCGGTCTGGGAGATCTGTGGGGGAGGTGTGGGACCGAGCCAAGGCTGTGGGACAGTCGGGGCTCAGTGCCAGGCAGTGCCTGACTCCGCCAACCCCCATGGGCAGGGGCTGCAGTGGCTCCCCGGGCCCATGAAGGTGCGGGACGCTCCGGCCCCAGCCCGTCCCTGGGGCACTGTCGGCTGTGCCTGCCTGCTGAGCTGGGCCGGCACCTGGGGCTATACAGAGCTTGTAGTGCTGGGAGCCCCAGGACCAAAGGGAAGGGGGCGGCCACCAGGAATGAAACATTAGAAATGAATTGTTCAGGGTGTTGGGATCTGCTGTTATACCAGGAACTCGACGGAAAAGTGTGTTTTCTAGTAAACACGGGAACTTCTCTATCTATGCCAAAGGAAGAACAATTGTTCAAATGTTCTTTTCATAAGTGAGAAAGATGTGTGTGTGTGTGTGTGTGTGTGTTAATTTAAGTTTTACTGGCAAATAACAGTAACACGGGGATGCCCGTAAGAGTTTGCTGAATGTGTGAGATGGGTTTGAAGAGCATGAGTTTCTGATAATTCCTAATTGTGACTGTGGTTTGCTAGGAAGAAATTTAACAACTGGAGTTGAAAACACGAGTTGGTGTTGTGGGGGGTAATAGGGAAACTAACACTGTTGTGAATACTGGACTGAACCCAGAGGTGTGGGCAGTCCCAGGGAATATGGAAAACTGGTTATGGAGCCTCTCCTCATTACTCTGAGGCAACCTGGACAACTGGTGCCTAAAAAGCAGTACCCTCTTTCAAAGAAAGGAAAGAAGGGATTACAGCCTGATGCTAAGTTAAAGGCGGGTCTTTTGAAACCGTGTGTGTGTCCCCCTATAACACTCTGATCCTGCCAGTTATAGTGCAAGACCTGACAATAGTAAATGAAACTATTAAACCCAGGCACTTCACAACCCTAGATCCTTGTATCATCTTGAATCAGGTTCCCTCCTCACACTGGTGCTATGGGATGCTTTCTGGAAGTGCACTCTTGCAGAGCATGGTAGATGGTATTTTGCCTTTGAGTGGAGGCAAGAGAGAGAAAAAGTTTATTTACTCCATCCCTAAGAATGGCTCCTATTGAGAGAATGGGAGGAGGTAGTAGGTGAAGCCGCTGTGATATTGTTCAGTTTTCTGGCTAGTGGGAGAGTTGTGTTTGAACACTGCAGCAAGACAGGGACCAGCTCTGGGCTCTGATATACTGTGTGTGGTAAAAAGAGTGAACACAAGGAGAAAAGAAAAACTAGGAAATGCAAATTGTACATAGAAAGGTTAAGATTTTCTTTTAAGGATTTTTTTATTCACTAAGAAAACAAATGGTTTTAAACTGCAGAAAAAAAAAGTCAAAAATATCTTTGATGGTTCAAAGAGTTGTAAAAATAGTGGTTTCTTCTGTAAACTTAAAAATTTGAACACATCTTTCTCTGAGGGAATTATAAAAATTGTGGTAAATGAATTTGGAGATTTAATTCCTTTGTTTGCATGAAGTTTTGTATAGAGCCGAAAAGCTCTGTTTAGAGGGGACCCAATCCCCTCTACTTTTTGTGTGTTTTGTTGTG
>JAVTVJ010001376.1:0-14942 GCA_034509425.1 Eopsaltria australis | reverse complement strand
AAAACATTTTGTTCACCATGTCTATTGACATGGGGCCTCCAGTTAGTTACACAACGATCCGGCAAGGCCCGGATGAGAATTTCACAGCCTTTGTGGATCGCCTCAGGGAGGCGATGAGTAAAGCTATCAGCAATCCAGTGATGCTGAGAGAAATGCTAACTGAATTAGCTAAAGAAAATGCGACTGAACAGTGTAAACGAGTTATTGAGATGTTTCCCATTGACCCCCCACCAACGATTGAGCAAATTACAGAAAAGTGTGCACAAATTAAACCACGTGTACCATGGAATGAATCAAAAATGTGTGGACATAAATGTAAAGTGACATATCCAGTAGAAACTCAATATACTAAGGAGACATCAAAGACAAATGCAGGTCAACAAGAACAAAAGTGTTTCAATTGTAATGGAACTGGACATTTTGCAAAGGACTGTAAAAAACCAAAACTAAATAAGAATAAGACTCAAGCTAACAATTCTGCCAAGTCTTTCCCACCAGCACCACAACCGCAAGCGCCACCAAATCCTCCGCCGTGGGGATGGTACCCACCAACGATGCCATGGTGGATCCCTCAAACACCATCACCCTACTGGTCGGGAAACCAGGATGGGAGCGCGAAGCAGCCTCGCGCTCCTTCAACAAATTAAGGACTGCTACCTCTGACGACACTACACCATTAGAGCCTAGAAACATCCAACACCAACAGCTTTATCCAGGAGACTCATCACCTACACCATTTGAGAGACTCCAATTGGTGAGTGCTTTTGTTGAACATATAACGCGTGATGACACCCAACGTGTTCCTGCGACAATTAAAAATCCACCCATGACACCCGTGACTGTATTAATTATTGGTGACTCCAATAAGAGTCCACCGGGGATCTTTGTGATTCCTGAAGTTAAGACTTACACACCGGGGAAGAACATTGCAGTGACCATACAACCCAACCACATACCATGGTTTCTTCCAAAAGGTACCTGGCTGGCACAAGCGATTGTGCTGCCCGAGAATATACCTAGAAATGCTCGCACACCGTGTGTGTGGTGGACAAGTGTGGTGGGAAAAGACAAGCCTGTTTTTCAATGTAGACTGCGAAATGGGCATTCCGAAATAGATCGAGTGGGAATGCTAGATACAGGCGCCGACGTCACTGTTATATCAGAGACAGAATGGCCAGCGGAATGGGGAACAAAACCTTCCCCAGGAAACTTAGTTGGAGTGGGTGGCCAAATTACCCCCAAAAGGAGCCTCACAAACATCTCCATTGAGGGTCCGGAAGGACGGGTAGCTTGCGTAAAACCCTATATTGTCCCCTCAGGGTTTACGTTATGGGGAAGGGACGCGATGGCACAATGGGGTGCGAGACTAGAAATTCCTTTTACACCCCAGAATTTCTAGTCGGGGCCACTGCGGCGCGCTCCACCCCACCTATCAAGTGGCTCACTGACACGCCGGTGAGGGTGGAGCAGTGGCCCCTCAGAGGAGAGAAGTTGCGCGCCCTAGAAGACCTTGTTGCCGAACAACTGTCTAAGGGTCACATTGTGCCATCATCCAGCCCCTGGAACACTCCAGTTTTTGTTATTAAAAAACCAAAAAAGAACGAGTGGCGGCTGCTACAAGATCTAAGAGCAGTGAACAAAGTGATGGAGGAAATGGGCCCCCTCCAACCAGGTCTCCCATCACCTGCAATGTTACCGCAGAATTGGCCTCTAGCTATAATAGACATTAAGGACTGCTTTTTTAGTATTCCTTTGCACCCTGACGACGCGCCGAAATTTGCATTTTCAGTGCCTTCCATAAACCGGGAGGCACCGATGAGACATTATCATTGGCTCGTATTGCCTCAAGGAATGAAAAATTCCCCAGCAATTTGCCAATGGTATGTCTCGGAGGTGCTCTCCCCGGTTAGGAAAACCTTTCCACAGTCAAAGATTTATCATTATATGGACGATGTATTAGTGTGCTCACCTAACCGAGAGACTCTAGACTCTGCCTTAAAGGAGGTTGTCAAGGCCATCGAGGACGTGGGAATGCAAGTACATCCCGAAAAGATACAGAGGATGCCACCTTGGAAGTACTTGGGAATGAAGATCCAGGAGACAACGGTAACACCGCAGTTGCTGAAGTTAGAGCAGCATCCGTCAACTTTGCGCGAACTTCATCAACTGTGTGGATCGATAAACTGGATCAGGCCGCTCCTCGGACTGAAAACTTCAGAGTTGTCACCTTTATTTGAGCTGCTACGAGGAGGACAAGCCCTAGACGCCCCAATAGCCATGACACCAGAGGCCGAACAAGTCATCAAGAAGGTAATGTTTACGATCTCCACAAAACACGCACACAGAATTAACCCGATTCTCCCGTACCGATTTATGGTACTGGGAAAGACACCAAGGTATTATGGTCTCATTTTTCAGTGGGACGAGGGGGTCAAGGAGTCGCTCCTAATCGTGGAGTGGATTTTCTTGCCTCACACATCGTCCAAGACAATAACAAGGCCACAGGAATTGGTGGCCGAGCTGATCATTAAGGCTCGGCACCGGCTCCGTGTACTAGCAGGATGTGATTTTGCGTACATCCAAGTTACTTGGAAGCAGAATAGTTTTGAAGAAGTGCTCCAAGAAAGTGAGGACCTCCAGCTTGCCCTCGAAAATTACTCAGGCCAAATTGGCAACCAAAAGCTAAAACCACCAATTGTTCAATACTGAGTTTAAATTGGCTCCTGATGTGGCTCAAAGTAAAACACCAATTAAGAATGCTCTAACAGTTTTTACAGATGGCTCTGGCTCTTCTCATAAGTCGGTGTTGACTTGGAGAGATCCAGAGACCCTCCAGTGGGACGAAGAAGTTCAGATAGTTGAGGGTTCCCCTCAAATAGCTGAACTAGCTGCTGTAGTTAGAGTGTTTGAGAGGTTTGAGGAACTGCCACTCAACCTCGTAACTGATTCGGCATATGTGGCAGGAGTAGTTTCTAGAGCAGAGCATTCCTTACTGAGAGAGGTCCCAAATAAAAAATTATTTGGTTAGCTTGCGCAGCTCGTAATGTTATTGTCCCACCGCCAGCATCAATATTTTGTGATGCACGTAAGATCACATTCTGGCGTGCCAGGTTTTATATCTGAAGGCAATGCGAGAGCCGATGCTCTGGCGATGCCTGTGATGAAGTGTACCGTACCTGACACATTCGCACAGGCTCGCCTTAGCCATCAATTCTTTCACCAGAATGCGCCAGCACTCCGTAGGATGTTTCACCTATCCTTGGAGCAAGCTAAGGCAATAGTGGCCACATGTCCATCATGTCAGTCCTACCAAATACCTACATTCAACGCAGGAGCCAACCCTAGGGGGTTGAACTCCAATGAGATTTGGCAATCAGATGTCACCCATTTTACACCTTTCGGGAAGTTGAAATATATACACGTGTCAGTAGACACATTTTCAGGCGCTCTCTTCGCCTCAGCTCATGCCAGAGAGAAGGCGGGAGATGCCAAAAAACATTTTACTATGGCATTTGCAGTTTTGGGAATTCCAAAACAGATTAAAACAGACAACGGACCGGCGTATGTATCTGCCTCCTTGCGTCAGTTTTTTCAAAACTGGGGAGTAGAACATACGACCGGAATTCCACAGTCTCCGTCGGGACAAGCGTTAGTTGAGAGGAAACATCAAGATATTAAACGCATCCTTACACAGCAGCGGGGAGAGGCAGGAGAGAAGTCGCCCGTTGAGCGCCTCTGCAAGGCTCTGTTTACGTTAAATTTTTTAAATTGCTCTGATAGTGAGCCAACTCCCCCCGACTTCCGGCATTTCATGAATTCGACAAATTCCAAATTGACAGAAAGACCGCCGGTGCTGTTTAAGGATCCGCAGAGTCATCAAATTTTAGGTCCCGCACCGTTAATCGTCTGGGGGAGGGGGTATGAATGTGTCTCCACCCCAGGCGGTCCGCGGTGGATTCCGGCAAAAAATGTGAAGCCGTATGTGGAGGATCGTGGGAAAGACAAGGATAAGAGCGACAACAATCCATCAGTCGCATGGAAAAGAAGAAAAAGAAGAAATGGAAAGGGAAAGGACTTACCTGATATGACGTGTACCGATCAGCGACCAGCGAATACCAGACAGAGAAGCCATAGTTTATGATTAACTCCTCTACGACACTCCCTCTAAGACCACCCTGTGTTCCAACCCCATATCCCTTCACTTACCTTATTCTCCTTGTTTATATCCCAACCTAACAGTCCCGTAATAACCCTATCCCACCTTGTATCCTAATTTAAGTAAAAGAAAAGGGGGAGGCGGAGAGGAGTTGAAAAGAATCAGAAAATTGAAAAATTGTTTCGGTTTGATTCAAAAGTTTATTCATGTTTGTTTTGATATTAGATTTAAAGGATCCATGACAATGAAAACCACGGGAGTCATCATGGCCCTGATGTGGGTGATGCTGAACGTCCTGCCCCGAATCGAAGGATGGCTTGTACAACAGCCACAAGAGAATATCTGGATCACGTTAGCCAAAGCCCTAAACCAAGACAGCATGTGTTTGAGTATGGGTGCAACTTCAGATCCCATGTCGACCTGCCTAGTAGGTCTCCCCCTGCGAATGAATGACACCTCCTTCGCAGGTAAAAGGCCCGAACCTGTTGACAACTGGGATGCGTGGATGAGGACCCTTCCCCATGCACCAGAGGAGCCCCAAGAATGGGCACTGTTGGGGTCCTCCAAAGCTGACTTTTGTATCAATTTTGACTACTTCCCTAAGTGGGAAGATGCTAAAATATTTGGAGGATATGATAAAATTCCAGACCAGGATGTGCATCCCCTAAAAAGATCAGTGTACAGTCTTGAAAATTGGTGTAACTATACCACGAGATCTGTCCTCAAACGGTCCAAGTCCACGCCCGTCCCGAAGACTCTCCCCTCCGGCGTATTCTTAATCTGTGGGGATAGAGTCTGGGCTGGGATACCGTCCCGTCTTTCAGGTGGGCCATGCACGTTGGGCCAACTCACCCTCATGACCCCAACAAGACCCAAATTCTTGAATGGAGAAAATTCTATAATCTGACCCGTCAAAAAAGATCACTCAGAATTTGGGACGAAAGTTGCAATTCGGCTGTTGAACATTGGAGTTTTTCAAAGAGGGTGGCTGCCTCCATATTCGTGCCCTGGGGGGCGGCAGCTAAGGCCTTGGGGGAATTAGGCCATTTAGAGTGTTGGCTTGGCAGACAAGCCAACCTCACGTCCTGGGCATTGACCCAGCTGCTGGAAGATAAGGACACTACTAGGCACGCCACCCTGCAGAACAGGGCGGCGATTGACTTTCTCCTCCTCGCACATGGGCACGGGTGCGAGGACTTTGAAGGGATGTGTTGTATGAACTTATCATCCCATTCAAAAAGCATCCATGCAACGCTACAAGAACTGCAAGGACAATTCACTCAACTAAGGACTGAAAGTAAAGACTGGTTGGACCATCTAATGAGTGAGTGGGGCATTTCAAAATGGGGCATGGACTTGTTGAAATCTATTTTATGGATCCTAATCGTCATCGTTATCGTGTTAAGTATGTTTGGTTGCTTAAAAAATATTCTAGTATCGTTAGTACAACGGGCTTTTTTAAATAAAAGAAAATGGGGAGATGTGGCAGTTGTCAATATAGAAACGAGACCTAGGGGCTTGAGGACTTCCTGGTGGATTGGTCCATCGGGGAGTCGCCCCCCTGCTATAAAAACATCCATGGTTTAGCCTGGTTGTAGTCACACCCCAGTTAACACCCAAAGTTGACACCCCTTGTTCCTACTGAATATGTTATTTGTCTATCACACAGGTGATTGACAGGTTGTTCTGGAAAGTTCTCTGTACCCCTGTTTATGATTTGTTGTTATCCCCAAACCACTCCCCTGTTTCTATATTATTTGCTGCTGTTGAAAGCTCCCGCCTTAATCCCACCCCAAGCTTTTACCCTGATTGGTTGTTTATTGTACTACATAAGTTGCTGTCGAGAGCTAGTCGGGGCTCCTTTGACTTTGGGGTTCCAGGGAATAAACCTCTCTGTTGCCTGAAGCTTAGAGTCGCTCCTGCCTTTGTGAGTCCTCCTGAACCAAACCCAAGACGACCCTCCACGCCTTCCTCCCTGTGTGGAATCCTCGGGGTTCCCTCGGCTCTCATCCTAACGGACAGGGGGTTGAGGTAGCACAGTGGTGAGGAAGGCAACCACCGAGCAGAGGCACCGTGCCTGGGATCGGAGGACGAGTAGGTATTACACCGAAAAATAATATAAAACTTTACATCAGGGTATCCTTCCTTAACGGAAAGTGAACACACATTAGGGTAATGGGTAATACTGGAACTTAACTACTTAATGACAGCATTTTTCATTTTTCATCCTCCCCCCCCACCAGGATAGGGTTAGGTTAGGGAAACACACTAGGGAAACATCTGGGGGAAAACTCTGAGAAGACAGGGGGATTAAAAACACTTTCGTCGCTTCGGTGGATCTCTGTCTTCTTCCTTGCGGCGCCTTCTCTTCCACGCCACTTTGTCTTGCTCTTGTTGTTTATCTGTATCACTGTCTTCAGAGCTTGCCTCTCGATAGGGTTTGATGTTACGCGCTGGTATCCACTTAGGTCCTGCTGAGGTAGTGACACAAGCATACCCCCTCCCCCAAACAATCAGTCGATAGGGCCCTTTCACCTGTCCGCTTTCTAGGTCCTTAACCAGCACCTGCGGTTTTTCCTTTAATTTGGCTTGAGTCGAATTAGAAAAGTGCCAAAACACAGGGGGAACAGGTTCTGTGAATGAATTGTTTAAAAAGTTGATGGTAAAAAGAGCCTTAAAAAGGTGCTCTATAGGTGATATTTTCTCTGTTCCTTCTTGCTGCTGGTTAAGGAGCTTTTTGATGTTCTGGTGGGTGCGTTCTCCAATGGATTGACCTGTGGGAGAATGAGGTATGCCAGTAACATGTTTGATCCCCCATTGTTGAAGGAATTCTTTAAACTTGTGGGAAGTGTATGCAGGCCCATTGTCAGTTTTTATTTCTTGTGGTGTTCCTAGCATAGAGAAGGCCATCATGAGATGTTTAGTTACATCTTTTACCTTCTCACCAGTATGAGCAGAGGTGAAGACTGCTCCTGAGAAAGTGTCTACTGATACATGCACGAATTTGAGTCGGCCAAACTGGGTGACGTGAGTGACATCCATTTGCCAAATTTGGCAGCTATTGAGTCCCCTGGGGTTCACTCCAGGATTTAGGGAGGGGACTTGGTATTTCTGAGAGTTTGAGCAGGTGGCTACTATTGCTCGAGCCTGCTCAAGAGAAAGGTGGAACATTCTTCTGAGAGCTGGGACATTTTGATGAAAAAACTGGTGGCTGAGTTTGGCCTGTGCAAAGCTATCAGGAACGTTGGACATTTGCACAGGCATGGCCAGGGCATCCGCCCTGCGGTTCCCTTCGGCAATGAATCCGGGTAGATCGGTGTGCGATCTCACGTGCATGACATGGAAGGGGTGCTTTCAATGTGACAACAGATATACCAATCTTGGGAGCAACCCAAATAGTTTTGGATTGTCTACTTCTTTGAGGAGTGAGTGTTCTGCTCGGGCAGTTATTCTGGCCACATATGCTGAATCTGTGACCAAATTTAGAGGTTCCTGGAATTTTTCAAACACCCTGACAACAGCTGCTAGTTCTGCAATTTGTGGAGATCCTTCTACTACTTGAACTTCAGATTCCCACTCCTGAGTCTCTGGATCTTTCCAGGTCAGTACTGACTTATGAGAGGACCCTGAGCCATCCATAAAGACTGTCAGGGCATTTAAAGGTGTTTTACTTTGGAGGAATTTGGGTGCTAAATTCAATTTAGTATTAAACAGATGGTGTTTTAATTTGTGACCTGTAATTTAGCCTGGATAACTGTCGAGGGCTAGCTGGAGGGTCTCGTTGGTTTGGAGTAACTCCTCCACGTCCTTCATTCGCCAGGGAACATATATCCATGCAAAATCACACCCTGCCAGGGTGCGGAGTCTTTTTCGGGCTCTTTTCATCAACCAGTTCTTGTGGTGTTGTAATACTTTTGGAAGGCTGGTGTGGAAGAAAAACCCACTCTATGATGAGAAGTGAGTCTTTCAACTTCTCGTCCCATTGAAATATCAGTCCATGTAGGTGCGGTACCTTTCATAGTATGATGAACCTGAAAGGCAGTTCTGGAGCTGTCCGATGCGCTTGCCTGGAAGAGAGCGCCTGTTGCACCTTACCAATAGCGTCCCTGGTCTCCGCAGTGATGGAATTTGGCGAGTCCAGTCCCTTGCCTCCCTTCAGGAGCTGGAACAAGGGGGCGAGGTCATCCGTCATTAGGCCCAGCAGAGGACGAACCAAGTTGATGGACCCATAGAGTTGGTGTAGGTCCCGTAGGGTCTTGGGGTCGTCCTGGATGACGAGTTGCTGGGGTGCGATGGTTCTTTCGCTGATGCGAATGCCGAGGTACAACCAGGGGCAGGTGTGTTGGATTTTTTCAGACTGAATTTCCATTCCTGTGCTCTCGATGGCTTTAGCAGTCTCTTTCAGGGTGGTGTCTAGATAGTCTTTTTGAGGGGCACAAACTAATATGTCATCCATGTAGTGAAGAATGATTGCTTTGGGGAAGGCCTTACTAACAGGTGATAGGATTTTTGAGACGTACCACTGACAGAGAACGGGAGCATTACACAAACCCATTGGGACCACTTGCCAGTGAAACCGTCTCATCGGGGCTTCCTGGTTGACCGAAGGGACGGAGAAAGCAAAGCGTGGAACATCGTGGGGGTTAAGAGGGATACTGAATAAGCAGTCTTTGATGTCAATGACTACCAGCGGCCATTCACGGGGAAACATTGAGGGCGATGGTAGACCTGGCTGCAAGGGACACATTTCCTCTATCACCTTATTTATCTCTCGCAAATCGTGGAGAAGCCTCCACTTGTCTTTTCCTGGTTTTCATGTCACAAAGATGGGGAGTTCCAAAGGCTGTCTGTTGTAATGATGTTGCCTTTGGCAAGCTGTTCCTCTACCAGGGATTCAAGGGCGCTTAATTTCTCCTTAGATAGGGGCCACTGTTCCACCCTGACGGGTTTATCGGTTTTCCAAGTCAGGGCCGGGGTGGAGCGCCTCTCAGTGGCCCCGATTAAAAATTTTTAGCAGGAGGTGGGATTTCTATCCGAGTTCCCCACTGTGATAGGAGGTCCCTGCCCCATAGCGTGAACCCTGATGGCACTACAAATGGCTTGATGGAGGCCATGTGTCCATCAGGTCCCTCTATCGTGATTGAATTAATGCTCCTCCTTGAAGGAGATGATCCCCCAATACCAGAAACTGTCCCTGCAGAAGGCCTCAGACCCCACTGCATTGGCCAATCTGCCTTGGAGATGATGGTAACATCTGCTCCCATGTCTATCATCCCATCCAGATAAATTGTGGCTTTTCCATTGGTCAATTTACAGCTAAGAGTTGGCTTGTCTTCCCCAACAACTTCTGCCCAGTATATACATGGGGTCCGGTGGAGCCGGGGAAAGTCTCTAGGTAGCACAATGGCCTGTGCTACCCAAGTCCATTGTGGAATAAACCAGGGAGTGTTTGTGCAGGTGACCGTGATCTTGAAATTCATTCCGGGGGACATGGTGTGGATTTCAGGTAACACAAACAGTTCTGGTGGTCCTCTCAACGAGTTTCCCACCACTAGAATGTCAGTCCGAGAGTCAATGTTTCCCGAAAGTGAAACTGTGATATGCTGGAATGTGGGCTTTGTGAAGTTGTGGGCAGTCACACTCACCAAGTCCAGACGCGGGGCCCAGCTGTTCGAAGGTCCTGGTGGTTTCGCTGGGGACACAATGGCAGGGATCGGGGTTGCAGCCTTTAGTTTTATGTCGTAGTGTGGTGCTGCCCCACGCTCGTTGTCCAGTTTCCGTGTTGCTGAGGTGTTTCTGGACCTGTTAAACAGCTTGGAAGGGTGGTTAGTTTTTCAGGGTTTGGGACAGTTCTTTGCGAAATGGTGAGGTGACCCACAATTGAAACATTTGCGAGTGTCTTTATTAGTGTCTGCAGTCACAGCGGCACCTACGGTCTTCTTGTGTGCTCCCTTAAATGGAGGATGTTGGGGGGAAAAGTCTGTTTGTTCAGGCATTATTTCAGCACAAAGCTCTAGCATTTGTTCGATTGTTGGCCTTGGATCTGGTGGCAAGGTTTTGAGGACTCTTTTACATTCTATGTTTGCATTTTCTTTAGCTAATGATCTTAATAGCTCTTTTTGCCACTGTGGATCTTCTATTTGCTTCGCTACTGCCTCCCTCGATCTGTCTACAAAGTCCACAAAGTTCTCGTCAAGCCTTTGCTTGATAGCTGCATAGCCATCTGAAGGGGCAGTAGAGGAAGGTAGGCATAATAAAGCCCTTTTTGCCACATTTTTAATATCAACTAAAACTGCTGGTGGTAGTTGAGCAGCTTGGTCTCGGGGCTTGCTCATATCTCCTTGGCTACAAAGGTGGTCTAGGGTTAGAGATGCTCTTTGCTCATTAGATTTGTGAATCGGTAATAGTTCTTTCAATTGCCGGTGCCATGATCTTTCCCAGAGCCAGAATTGAGCTTCAGTTAATATACCAGTCATCAGTGTTTTTATATCATGTGGTATCATGGTTTGAGTTTCGAATGTCAGATTTAAAAGGCTCTTAAAATATGGTGAATTCCTTCCAAATTCTTTAGCAACCTCACATATCTCTGAGATTTTGATAGCCCATTGGTTGCCATTGTGAGTTCTCTCCTTGAGGGTTATATTGAACTGGAGCTGCAAAAATTTGGGTACTTCTGATTTGACCACAAGTTTTGCCTGTCCCAGTTCCTGGTTGGACATTGTGGGAATTGTAGCAGGAGGCGTGTGCTTCTAAATTTTGGCTGATTACTGCTGCAGGGGCGGCAGTGCCCTGCAGGGGGAGCTGTGGGGTCACGGATGGGGTTTCTAAAACTCCGGTGTAAGTACAGCTCTTGTATAGTCCGTTTAAGTAGAGTGGGGGAGGAGCCGTGTCCCTGGGCAGCTGTTGTGTACTAGGCTGGGCAGCCCAAGGGTCCGCCGCATAAACCGCGTGCCGCGGGGGCCCGAGCGTGCTCGCGGGTCGGGGCAGCTTCGCCCCCACCCCTGGCGCAGGGCCGGCGGAGGAGAGGAGCTGGCCCACGGTGTCTGGTAGGGACACGGCCAGGAGCCCTGTCTCGCTTGCTCCTGGGGCCGGGACAACACCGGTTCCCGAAGCCACCGCCGCCGCCAGGGGTCCCCGCGCACCCTCCCCCAAGGGCGAGGCAGTGTCAGGGCCGACAGGGGCTGGCGCGGCCGCCAGGAGGGGCCCAAACCCCCCCGAAGTGGGTGCGTGCGCGGCCGGGGCTGGCCCCATCAGGGGCCGCGCGGCTGCCAGGGGTAGAAGCGCCTCCCCCCCAGTGGCTGCGAGTGGCGGGAGTGCCACGGACGGTAACCATGAGCCGCTCGCTCCCGGGACCGGGGCGGCGGTGGCTGGCGCGGCCGCGCCCAAGGGCGGGGCGGTGCCCACTCCGACAGGGGTCGGCGCGGCCGCGAGCGGGGGCAGTGCCACAGCTGCGGAGGGCTGCAGCGGCGGTGGAGCGGCCACCAGGGGTGAAAGCGCCTCCCCGGCTGGAGGAGGTAAGTTAACGAACCGCGAATCATCTGGCTCTGTGGGAGGGCTGAGGGAGGCGCCGGGGGAGGGGTTGCCCACCCACTCGGCCCCGCTTCCGCCATGTGGGAACGCAGTAGCGCCCATGGCCATCTTGGCCCATTGTTCTACTGTGTCCTTGTCGTGGGTTGACCCCAGTTAGGTGCCAGGTGCCCACTCAGTCACTGTATCACTCCCTCTCCCACTGGGAGAGGGGAGAGGATAATATTGAAAAAATTATCAGGGTAAGAAAAGGCAGTTTTATTGCAGCGGGGGGAAAAAATAGAACAAGCAAGTAGGGAGTTGCGCGCGCAAGAACAGAGGGAAAAACAATCAATCTCTGCTTCCCATCAGCAGCGATGTCCAGACACTTCCTGGGAAGCAGGGCTTCAGCACGCGTGATGGTTGTTCAAGGAGGCAAACATGGAGCAGCCCTGAGTGCCTCCTCCTCCTCCTCTCTTCCTTCCCTTATATATCTGAGCTGATGTCATATGGTATGGAATATCCCTTTGGCTGACTGGGGTCAGCTGGCCTGCTGGTGTCCCCTCCCAGGATCTTGCCCACCCCCATCCCCTTCAGTGGGGGAAGGAGTGTCAGAGGGACAGCACAGCTTGGCAGTAGCCAAAACACTGCTCTGTTATCAACGCCAGCTACCAAAGCAAAGCACAGAGCTGTAAGGGCTGTGAGCTTTACCCCAGTCAGACCCAATACAGTCCTGCGGGGTTGGCAGCTGTGAGGGCATCTGGGCATGCAGGGGAACTAAGGGGAGTTAGGGAGCTTCCCGCCGCAGGGTGATCAGACCTGCGGGAGGACGGGGGCAATTGGAGGGGGTCCCGGAGCTTGCTCTCACTGTTCTCGTCACCACGCCGCGGGTTTCTGAGAGGATAGGATGAGGATGGGGTGGGGAGGAAAGGGGCAGGGGCGTGCGCGAGTTCCAAACTTCTCCCCTTCTCTTCTAAAACTTCACAAATTAAAATGAGCAAGGGAAAATATTGCCGCATTGAATTATCTCCTGTTTTAGCAACTCGTGTTATTCTTTCCCTGACCCGATCCCAAAAGTCAAGGGATTTTACGGAAGACAGAGAAACAGAGGGTGCATAGAGGAACACCAACTTTGTAAAGCATTTTAAGAGCTTTTTACTGAAAGCTCTATTTGCAGATTTTAAGATGCTTTTCAGTTGGTAATAAACCTCTCGTTCAGGGCGGGACAAATGAGTCCCCATCCTGACTAATTCTCCGTGCCTGGACTATAAGTTATGTCCCGTAGGGAAAACCCAGCAAGTATCTACGTGCGTGGACCCTTTTCTTAGCCCCGTGCTGTTTCCTGGGTGCCCCGGTGACTCTAGTCCAAAGCAAGGCCTTCAGCTGGTCTGATCCTTCTTCTTTACCGTAGGAGAAGGTATTCAGACGCCCCTTCTGAAAGTGCTAATAGAACTCAGCGCTTCTTCTGGGGGGTTGCCGCCCAAACTGGTGAACTCCTGACCACAGGAGTGGACAGGAACACTCTTCCAGGGCTTGAGTTCTTCTCAATAAAAGACGTTGGGCGCCACTTATAGCTCGCTGGTTCCTCTGTCCAGCCCGGCATAAGTACGACAGATTCCAGCTGGCTATATTTCCAGGAGTGCCCCTGTCCCCAGGGCACTCTGGCAGTGTTTTCTAGACACTTAGCCAGAGAAACTGCGGCCTGCGTTGGTGGTGCAGGGACTGAGCTCGGTTTAGCTATCAGCTGAAGTCGAATAACGAGAGGGCTCTTGGAGTGCCTTTAATTCTGAGTGGCTTTATTGCAGGATGCTCCACACAGAGGGGAGGCAGGGATCCAAGAGCACGAGGGGCCCTCAGACACAGACTTAAGAGTTATCTCATACAACCAGTCACCAGGGGGTCCGGGGGAGGATAGGGAAGGTCCAGGGTTACTTAGTCCTATGGAATGGGGAAGGGAAGGGGCCCAGGAGATAACATGGGATAGTACAAAGGCTCTTGGGGGGAGGGAGGAGATGATGGACACCAGCAGTGGCTACTCTGGTTTGTCCTGGGTTAGACCATGGTCACTCCATTTTCCAGGGGGTACCCAGCCCCTTTGGACTTTCTCCACCAGTGATCTTTCTCTTTTTCTAAGTCATCTCCCCCTGGGGTCTCCAAGGACACATCCACAGCAGCTACAAGTAGTTTTAAAGCTTTGTCTTGGAATCAATTGTTTTTGAGATGATGAAAGAATATCGAGAAGGATCGGCTTGACACTCGAAATACATACATGACAGCTTCCTCATTTTGCAGCCTTGGCACTGCAGCATCTATTTGTTGGCCCAGCAGCATTCCCTAATTTGTGGTCATATTCTTGGAAGCAATTTTACACTGATTACAGGATTTTTCCTTTGTTTTCCGGAGTACAAAAGACGGATGACTAATGACTTGCCAAATGGATGACTAATGACTTGCCAAATAAACAGTATTCAAAGCCAAAACTCAGAATAATTAAAATAAAACACCCTGTCATTGTCCTCACCAATACTACATGCAGATATATTTCCTCGTGAAAGAAGAATCAATGTATATAATCATCTCCTACCTTGATATATTAAAGCCCTCAAGTACTTCTATACAGTTTAATTAAGTCTGAGTTCAAGAGGAATTATTTAGCTATTACTTCTGCTTGTTAACACAATATGAATTATATTTAGTTAAAATGTCCATGTGCTCTAGGGGAGAACACATTCTGTAGCTTCCTCCAAGATCAGTCTCAACCCTGCCTGTTTTTTCATTGAATGCAAATGAGCACTTCAAAAGAACACTTAATCCTACAGCTAAAGCTTGACAGTTTTACAGAAACCGTACATATTCTGTAGCATTTGCTGTCCAGGAATATGAGAACTTTATTCCAGTCAAATGACAGCTTTAAGAAAAGCTGTAAGTCACCGAATCCTAATAACTCAGGACAGAGTTTCTATAGAGCACGTGACTGCTGGGAACTGGAACTAACAGAAATACAACTGTGCTTAACAGTCAAATGTCCTGGGTTAGTCAGGAGGGATCAAAATCTAGGAAGTGACCAATGCTGCAGGAAGGGATATAACTTCCTTCCTGGGAGAGAGAGCCAGTATCTAGGTAGTTTTAAGGATTGATGTGTAGGTAAACCAATTAAAAAGTTGATCCGCCTTCGAGGAAAGAACCATATATAAGCAGAGACCCTGCGAGCCTCTTCCTCTTTTGGCCTGCTGCTGTGTAGAGAGGAGCATCTCCTGCTTCTCTCCCTGGTAAGGCCACC